>VNJZ01003604.1:0-16606 GCA_008042795.1 Drosophila asahinai
TGCTGTTGGAAAGAACCTCGGTGTAATTGGTATAAACCTGATTATCGTAGGTGTAACTCAGTTTAACCCGTCCACCAGGAAGCATTTTCGGCAACGGCTTCCACTCCACACCCAGAACAACACCACGATGTTCGGACGCAGGTGCGTTGAAGGTGTAGGAGCCAACGGTGTTGACGCCGGCAGACTGGCTGACCAGTTCGTTTTTATAAAACTCGTAAAAGCCAGTGGCCTGAATGCTGATAGTCGAGGAGGGATGCCAGTCAGCGCCCAGATCAATGCCGACACTTGTCTGGCTTTTCAGTTGTGTGTTGTTCCCGTATTCCCCCTGTGGGGTAATGAAAAGATTGGAAGATGATGGGGTCCCATAGGCTGTGCCAACGCGGGTATGCAGTGTCCAGTCTTTTGACGGTGTGTAAATTAACGCGCCTTCTGGAGCGAGATTGAAATAGAAACGATTGGCCGTGATGTAATTCCGGATATTGGCCGTCGCGGAGTAGCCATAAAGTGTTTCGGTTGCGCCAATATCGGAATATGTGCCACCGAGCCCGGCTACGATGTGCCAGTCGGGTGCAAAATGCCAGTCTTCCTGAAAACGCGCCCCAAGGTTCCATTGGTGTCCATAGCTTTCCGAGCTCATGGCTCCTCGTGTTGCACCGCCAAGGGGCATGATGTTGTAAGTCTGGGAACCGAAATCGAGATAATCAAAACTGACGCCGACAAACGTCTCCAACGCTCTGCCAGCGAGTTGGGCATGGTTGGTGACGTCGCTGCTCACATTATAGGAATTATACGGACCCACATAGGCCGTGGGCGACGTCGGCTGGTCGATATGGCGCTGATCGTAGGTGAACTGGTTTCGCCAGGTTGTGCGGCTGTTAAAATCATGCTCCCAGCGCAGACCGACGACCGTGCGTCGGTCAAAACGCCCAAGACCGGCGGCTTCAGGACTCATGGCTACCTTTGCGCCATAGCGGCCATTGACCAACAGATTGACAGACGCGCATCCGGCTGCCGCGCTGGACGCGTGGGCGCACCCCTGCTGGTAAGGATTGGCGCGATACTGACTGAGTGACAGTCTTACCGGCAGAAAAGCATCGGTGACGTTGTTGACGAATTTCAGAATCAGCCGGTCGGATGAAGTCAGATTGACACGAAGCCGCACATTTTCCGTCGAGGTATTGTAGCGGCTGTTGGCAATAAATCCGTTTCCACGCACGTCGCTGCCGAAGATCATCAGATCGTAGTGTCTGTTGCCGAAACCCAGCGTTGCATAATTATTGAACATCCCGAAGCTACCGAAATCGGAGCCCAGTTCTAGCCCGTGAATATCTGTTCCCTTCCGGGTGCGGAAATTGATGGCACCATTAATGGCGTAATTGCCATACAGGGTTGAGGCTGGCCCCTCGAAAACATCGACACCCTGATAAGCATGAGGGTCGATCAAATCGGCCCGAGCTGTCCCATCTGGTTGAGTCATGGGGAACCCATCTTCCAGAACCTGAATATTTTTAAGTCCCCATGATTGACGATCTCCCGACCCACGAATGGAAATATTCGTATCGCGGGGGCCATTTCCCTGCGTAAAGCTGACGCCGGGAATGGTCACCACCATATCGGCAACGCTCTGGCCAACCTGGTTCGCGAAATTACTTCTGTCGGAACTATAAGTCGTCTGGCCTGCCGGACGTGTAAGGGCAGACGACCGACTTAATCCCGTTACAAGAATCTGTTCGGTTTTGACGGGGTTTTTGTGGGTTTTGAGCACAGGAAGAGCATGTTGACTCAAAGGCGAGCGGGGCTTCTCTGCACCGATGGCAGCGAGCGGAGTGGCGGCCGAGAAAATGGCGGCAGCCGTTAGTGTCCCGTAAAACGGGAGTGAAAAACAAAACGTACGAAACATGTGAAGGAACCTGAATAGACAGCACAAAATGCTCACCTGCATGGTAGTTGAGCGGCTCTTTCAATTCAGATCAGGCAGGAGGTCCCTGCGGGCAGAGAGAAGTCCGTTTTGGTGTTGGCGGCCCCCGAATGGATGTGAACATCCATGACTGACGAATGGCAGCAATACGTAAGTCCACAAAAAGACAGAAAACGATGCTTACAATAAGCAGATCCAATGCCTCGGACAGAAGAAAGCCGTCATCGTCGGGAGCGGTTGAGTGATGGTTCTGTCCGTCTGGATCAGACGATGTGTTCTGAGCATCGCAAAGAATGCTCAGCTGTGTAAAAGTTTTGAGGGGATCGTCGATCAGTGCTGTTGGGGAAGCAATTCCGCCAAATGTCAGGCGTGCAATCAGTGCAAGCAAAACGAGAGGCCAGAAGGCCAGCAGGTAAGCTGAACTGTGAGCACGTGGAGTCATGCGTCACCGTTACATCAAGTTCTCTCTGTTAACCAGTTCATATCGATCGTGCCAATCCTAACGTCCGTCACCAGAGGAATAGCTCGACCACCAGCCTTGGTAATCTCACTCACAAGCGCATTCAGGCGATCATGACGACGTGCCGCCAGGCCGACTGTCATTCCTTCTGCAGCAAGTTTGCGCGCTGTTGCTGCACCAATGCCACTGGATGCTCCGGTCACCAGAGCAATTTTTCCTGCAATGTTCATAATCTTCTCCATACAACGAGCCTTCAATCGGCCTTGTTTGTCGAAGGAGGTGTAAATTATGCCAAAAGATATCTCTCTTGGCTTCTTGCTGAAACTATTGCGATTTTGCGCTATAGATGGTCGTGCATGGAAATTAGGGAGTGTAACAGATGGGGATGCCCTGCCTTCCTTCTCGGCGTGCTGCCAATTTGGCACTGGAGCAACTTCTCCCCGGGAAGAAAGTCGCGCAAAGTGAAGGGGATGTCTGGAACGAGGTTGACGTCCAGATCTTCTCTCGCCCGTTACAAAAAGACGAAATTCTTGTGCCTGCCGTTGCAGAACCCTTGCTTGTCTGGGTTATCAGCGGAGAGGCAAATATTGAAGAGCGTGAACTGACAGGACCTTGGGAACAGAGCAAGGCAAGAGCTGGAACGTTTTACCTCACGCAGACGGACACACCCTATCTGATGCGTTGGCAGGGCAAGGACGACGCTTGTTTTGAAGTGTTGCATGTCTATCTTGGACTTGAGCTTGTTAACCGAGCCGCATGTCATTAAATCTGAACTCCTCACGTATTCGAATACGGGATGTCTCGGGAGGACAGGACGTTTTTATATCAGGCATTTTGAGTGGTCTGGTAGCTGAAATGCAATCTCCCGCCATTGCAAATCCCTTATTTGTAAATGGTCTTCTGGAAAGTCTCACACTTCATCTACTAAGACAGTATGCTGACACCAAGAGTGAGACAAAGCCAAGATCCACCCTCTTGCCGGCATGGAAACTTTGCAGAGTTCTTGAGCATATGGAAGCACATCTGGCTGAACCATTTGATTTGGATGCTCTCGCTGCGCTGTGTAGAATGAGCCGTTTTCATTTCAGTCGATCATTTCGTGCAACCACAGCACAAACCCCGTCTGGCATGGTTCATGCAGCACCGCGTCCAGAAGGCATCAGAAATGCTTCGCAAGACCAGTCTTTCCATTATCGAGATTGCCTTGGAAACTGGATACGAAAGCCCAAGTCATTTTGCTCAGGTCTTCCGCAGAGTAACCGGTCTCAGTCCTCGTAATTATAGAAAAATGCACTCATTAAATAAATAAAGTTTCAAAAAAGACTTTGGTAGAACAGTTCACCTAAATACAAGCCAATTCCGAAAACGGCATGAGCGCTGATGCTGAGAAATAGTCCTTTTTCAGGATTGGGAGCCCTAAGTCCGAAAAAATCGCCGCCCAGAGCAGGTTTCATAAACAGAAATGGCGCTAAAAGCGTAATGAGTCCGAAGATCAGACCATTCAACAATGTGGGGACTGTCTTTGCTATGACAGTCACAAAACTGAGATACAGTGCAGCATAAATAGCACCAATCAGATAATGAAATCCCCAGCCGACAACTGCCTCTCCTTTCAGGATGGGTCTTTTTCCAATCATTGGATCAGAGATCCTGCCGTCGCGCCACCCTATGACCCAGCGGCCCGTGACAGGCCAGTTGGCTGCAGGAATTCCAGTCAATGGTTTCTGGGCTTGTTGCCAGATATCGGATGCGGCAGTCGCCACGACGCCGACTGTCAGAATTTCGAGCAAATTCATACAGCATGTCCTCGAAGTAAGAGTGTTCGCACACACTTTCATGTCACTTTTCAAGTTTCATGATATACTGACGAAATCGCACTCTAGCAACACAAGAAGTTACATGAGACAAGATAACAGATTATCCTGTGCGCTCCACGTACTCCTGCATATGGCAGAAGCAGGGGGGCCCATGACGTCAGAAGCCCTGGCTCGCGCCCTTAACACTAACCCCGTGGTTGTGCGACGTCTTATGGGTGGTCTGCGTGAGCATGGATATGTGCACTCCGAGAAAGGTCATGGCGGGGGGTGGACGCTTTCATGCCAGTTGGATCAGGTAACGCTGCGAGATATCTACGAGGCTCTTGATGGCCCAAGATTATTCGCCATAGGGAACCGGAGTGAAAAGACTGAATGCCTTGTTGAGGAAGCCGTTAACGACGCAATGAGTGGCGTCCTTGCGGATGTTAAGGCCCAACTTCTCGCGCGTTTTGGCCAGATTACACTTGCAGCACTTCATGCCGACTTCCATCAGAGGCTTGCAGCGCGCCATGCTCCGGCCACGCTCTGCAAGTAAACCGAGGGCTGATGGCTAGGATTGATGCTGACCTTGTGCCTCTCGGAATTCAGATGTCGCAAACAGTGAGTGGACGTGTCGCGGTTTAGTTCCGGACCATGGGTTATCTGTTAAGCGGCGTTGCGCTCATAATCCAGAGGGCTTTTCCATTGAAGTGCAGAGTGCAGCCTCTGCGGATTATAGAAATCATTAATGTAGGATGTGATGGCCTGCTCGACGTCCTGACGCGTCATCCAGGCTTGCCGCCACAGGAGTTCCGCTTTTAAGGTCTTGAAGAAGCTTTCCGTGACAGCATTGTCCCAGCAGTTTTCCCTTTCTGCTCATGGACACGATAAAGCCATGAGTAGAAAGGAGTTTGCGGTAATCCTCTGAACAATACTGACTGCCGCGATCCGCATGATGGATGCAGCCTGGTGGTGGCTGACGCAAGGCAATAGCGCGCTGTAACGCTGTCGTGGCAAGATCTGCGGTCATACGGACCTCAAGGTTCCAGCCGATGACTCTTCGTGAGAAGAGGTCCAGCACCACAGCCAGATAAACCCAGCCTTCACATGTCCAGATATATGTGATGTCCGCTGTCCATTTCTGGTTCAGCGCTGGTGCTGAAAAATCCTGCCCCAGAAGGTTGGGTTCAATACTGTGCTTGGCCGACAAACTGCTGGATGGCGAGAGCCCTCGCTGCGACTGACGCTCTCCATCGTCGCCCACACCCACACCCACACCCGTTTCTTTCATCTACAGGCGCGCTCATGTCGCGCCTGTTTTCATTCCTTCAGGAAAATAAATAATGTCTCGTTTCTCAGACGATGCCACGCCGTCCCGTTTTCACCCCACCGAAGCTGATCTGATCACCTATCGGGACCTTGCCCGTGCTCTCGGCGCCCCGCCGAGCGAGGCCATCTGTCGTTACCTCGGCCCCGCCGGTCAGCATCTGGTCTTTATCGGTGAGTCTGGTCAGCGGGACTGGGCCCGCGTCGATGCCCAGGCAAGGGCTCGCTGGCCTGATCTGCCACCGACAGGGAAGATGGCTTCCAACGGCAAGACGCTGGAATCCCTTCCCGAACGTGTCGTTTACCAGATCCTTGAGTCTTTGAAGCACGACAATATGGAAATCGATCTCCATCAGCCGATCATGGCTGACCTCGGGGCGGAGAAGGCGGACCTGACATTGCGCAGGCGAAGTGCTGCCTGCTTTATCGAGGTTAGACGACTTTCGACGGGGACTGAGGACGAGGACCGCGCTCGACAGGCGTTAGAAGACTTTAAGGCCGAACTGCAAAAACGACCCAATCAGATAGGCATGCGAGAGGTATTCTCTCGCTATGTGCAGTCAAGACAAGGAAAGGTGCAGGCACCAAAGCGGCTGAAGGAGGCCGTTGTCCCTCTGGAGAGATTCTTTGGGTATGGATGAGGTGCCTATTGATATCGCTGCACAATGGTTTGGGACCATGCGCTTATCGTCTTTTTTGGCGATGGGCCCGAGGTGGGCCCAAAAGCAGTCAATCATTCCGCGACCAAAACTCTAAGTCATTGGAAAAATTGGCGTCCCGTACGGGATTCGAACCCGTGTTGCCGTCGTGAGAGGGCATCGCTTATTGAGCAATAATAAGCACTTAATAGATACTATCCACAACATACGACAACACTAAAGGCGGCAGAAAACAGCCATTCACTATTTGTTTGTGGTCCAAGCGGACCTCATAGCTTGAACCGCTTTGACACGCTTTTGAGGTACGTTGGGTCAAATTTGATATAGGTCCGACGCAGCGTGTTTGCATCCGTGGCAATGGGCCCATGAAAAGGCTATGCTGGGCCCAAGTGAGGCTCACCATGAAAGATCGAATCACTTCTGCTAAAATTGATCCTGCGACAGGCCGTCCGCTCCCCGCCGGAGTTGAATATCGCGGCAAGGGCCAGTATCGGGCCCGCAAGCGTATCGCAGGCGGAGAGCGGATCCATCAAACCTTCGGCTCGGCCAAACTGGCCCGGCGCTGGCTGGACGCGACGTCCGCCAAACTGGAACTCGGGCAGTTTGAGGACACGCGACCGCTGGAACGTCAGACTGTCCGCGAACTGGTCGACCGCTATGTGCGTGAGATAATGCAGACACGGGACAATGATCGTAAAGGTCACCCGAGCATCGCCGGACACCCGAGCATCGCCGTACACCCGAGCATTGCCGGACACCCAAGCATTGCCGTACACCCGAGCATCGCCGTACACCCAAGCATTTCCGGACACCTCAGCATCGCCGGACACCCAAGTATCGCCGGACTGATCAAGGTTGCCCTCAAGCTCAATAAACCCACCGAGGTCGCCCGCAGAGACGCCGATGGACGCGATAGTCACCAGCGCGCGGATGCGACGCAGAGTGCGCCCATCCCAAGATTTCGTGGTTTCGTCAGTGAGCTCGTATTTTTTGGGAGCAGTCCGCTGCTCGACCGTCTGTTGCATTGCCCATCTCCGTTGGTGATGGGATGAATGTGACCCAAGGTAACATCTCACGTCAAGAGAAAAAGTGACTTAAAGTGACATAGCGGAGATTTTCTTTCTACCTTCACCCGAGGTTACATAATGTTATAAGAACATATCAAGAACATCCCACCGGAGTCGCTCAATGGCCGCCAACGAACGAATCATCTTCCAGTCTTACGTCTGGAAAAAGATCGGCAAGCGTACGACGCTGGAGCCCGGAACGCCTGTTGCGTGCCGGGATGTCGAGGATGCGTTACGCAGGATTGAGAAGGTGAGGGGTGGCCTGCTCAGTGTAGCAGGCGCTCAGGCTGTCCGGATGTCGGTGGATGAAGAGGCGGGGGATTACGGAGAGCCTGAGGTTTTGGGATGTGTGGGAGATGTTCCGGATATTAGTGGGTAGATGTATTAGGGGTTGAGACTACGGGCGGCCTATCAGCTTGGCCGGAGGAAAAGCCTCCACCCCATAATGCGATCCCGGCAAAGACAATACCCGCTATGGCGAGAACGCTAGCTAGTGCAGTATTTTTGATTGTTGAACGAGTGCCAGAAACATCCTGACGGATGGCGGCCAAGGAACTTTCCATATTGCGGTTTTGCTCCGCTATGGTTTCGAATTTTCCTTCGATCCGTGCCATAACTGCATCTAATCGCAACTGACCCTCGCGGTTTACAGCATCAATTCGGTCTTCCAGACGTTTGATTTCAGGTTCTGACATATTGGCAATCCTTGGCTTCCCTTGCTTAGCAAGAGATTGGATATCCTCTATAGGCTGACTAGCCGCATTCCGAATAGCTGCCATAGCTTCCGGGAACGCCGATCCCGTATCGGAAAAATCAGAGGTTTTTATATCCGACAGTGAGTTATCGTTTCCCGCTCCCGATCCATTACGAACGTCATAGTATGGCGGAAATCTTTCTCCCATAATCAACTATTCTCCCAGAGCGGTTTTCAAACTTTGAAACAGTCTCTGAGCCAAGTCTTTAGTTAATATTATTTTTCCTAATTCGTAATTAACTAAATGAAATTCGCGCTTGACTTCGCCATTTGCGATAGCTCCATTGGAGACGGGGTGTAAATCATAAACGCTTTCACCTTGCGCGCTGGATAAAACTATTTCTACAGTTTCCGTGCCTGCGAAGGTTGCAGAGTAAGAGGTTGCAGCATTCGGCATTATGATGCCAAAGCTTTTCTCCTTCTTGACAGGAACTCTAACATATCCATTTTCAACTTCATTAGTGAAATTATTTAATTTTTCAGTCATTTCCTATCCTCTACTTAAAGCTATTATGTAACGGACGGGCTTTCTGCTATCCGTGCTCCGTCATTGATGTTCCCCTTTCGTTCTGCCATACTCGGAACATGAACAAGGCAGTAAGATTCGAGGGGGAGGGGTTAGGCGGCATCGCTGTTGATCACGGCTTTGATCATCGCCAGCACCATTCGACGCTGAGGCTCATTCATGTCACGCCAGAGCCCGACCCATGCAGCCTCCTCGCCGCCATCATTGACGTTCGCAGGGATGTCCGGCGAAAGAATGCCTCGGTAAAGATAATCTATGGAAACGTGATAAAAATCCGCTAGGGCCGCCAAAGAGGCGATGCTCCCCTGTTTTTTATCTTTTTCCAGCATGGACAAAAAGGTGCGGCCCAAGCCGGTTGCTTCGGCAACATCTATTTGATTTACGCCCTTGGCCTCCCGCAAAGCGGAAAGTCTTTGTCCCATTGTCTGCTTCATGAACCCAAGGTGACTTCTTTTATATAAATGCGGGACACTTTTGGTGACATTTTTCCTTGACGAGGTGTGTCACCATAAGTCACATTCTGCCTATGACCATACGCACAATAATTGACCGAGCCGGCCGTAATCGATATCTCCATTATTGCGACTGTCGGGACGTATGCCAAGCCGTATACGCCAACGCTGGCGGCCAATGCGATAACGTCTCTGGCCTCTGCCAAGGCATACACGCAGTCAGAATACACCGATTTTGGCGACGCCATCCCGGATGCGTGGAAGACGTATCTCAAGGCACTGCGTGATATCGCAAACGGCACGGATACCGCTCAGACCGCAGCCATCACCGGCGGCGCATGACGGCTTATCTCTGGTGGGGGCTGGCAGTCGGTACGATTGCCGCCCTCATCTGGCTTGTGGCCTACGCGACCAAAGCGGGCCGCAATGCCCAGAGCGTGCAGACCAGCCAGCACGCGGCAGCAGACGCCGAGATTGAAGCAGGCGTGCAGGCAAATATGGCTAAGGCCCAGGCCGATGGGCCGCAGGATAAGGACCAGCTTCTGGCGCGGCTGGATGACGGGACGGGGTGAGTCGCGAATGAGCCAGAAAATACTTTATTTGGCGGTTTTCTGCCTGTTTATGGCGAGTTGCTCAACCCCATCCCTCAAGCCGATCTGCCCCCAGATCGTGCCCTGGTCTGCTGAGTTCCAGCATCAGGCGGCCGCGGAGATACGAGCCAATCCCGGTCTTGTCGCGCTGCCGGAGATTGCGCGGCAGGATGTAATTTTGCGGGATCAGGTGAGGGCGTGCCGGAAGGCGGCGCAATAACTGAGCGTCACTGAGGATTGTTATTGCGCCGGGTGCATCGTAACTGCGGATGAACTGTTGGGGAATATCCAATGGTTGACGGGCTTCCACCGTCTGCGGGGTATGCCATGCAGTTTCATGCTGCACCGTCCAATCCCCTCTACATTGCCTGTGCCCCGAAGGTAGCCCGTAGTTTTACCCGGCGTCCGTTTCCGTCCCGGCTACGCGATCCCAGCAATGATTTTCCCACGCGGGACGCAATCCCCGATCTCTTGGCGCAACGGGCGGGAGGTGAACAAAGGTTCCCGCTGCGTTAGTTACCAGCGCGCCAACCGCTGGTGCGTGGGGTAGCTGTTCCCACCTCGTGGTTGCTGCGGGCCGGGCTTGATACCGGCTATCGCTGACGGTGCCTTTACGGAAGCCGTATTAGGCGTCCCAGAGCCTTTCTGGTCCTCATCCGTCTAGCACGCTTGCTCTTGACTGGTGAGCCGCATGTTCTCGCTTAGGAAGAGTCATCTCCCGCATGTCCATCCACACCGCCGCAGCTTCGTGAGCATAGTACGGGTTGGTGTGGGGTACAAGATTTTCTTGAATGGGAAACGCTGCTGTTGTGGTCCATGTGGACCGCTAAACCATTTGTGGATAATCCAGTTTTTTCTGGAATATCAATGGTGTCCCGTACGGGATTTGAACCCGTGTTGCCGCCGTGAGAGGGCGCTATATAGTTCAAGGAAACAGCCAGATAATCTTCTATATCATTGATATTAAGCTATTTCAGTTCATTTCACTTCATTCGAAATCACTGGAGATCATCATCCAGACTGGCTCAATTCTGGCTCATTGGCTCCGGAACCGCAAGGTCTGGTAAAAATTTCGCAGAGAAATATATGGGGGATGGCAGGGTCTTCCCGTAGAAGAAGGTTGGCAGAGGTGAGAGAGGTGCACCGTATGACGCACCTGTATCCCCTACATGATTTACGCATTTTTTAGTGCTGGAAGTCATACTGAGCGTGCCCGGTTTACGATGTGCCTGACGCGTTCCGTCTGCACTTTAATATGACAGACCTCGTCAACATGAATCACCTCGACAGGTGCAACTCCGACATACCGAAAAAGGCGCTCTTCAATGCCTGGCCTGAAGCTTTCTGCCGCCTTGGAGACTGATTTGCCCTGGCTGGTCACGGTCCCCGCTACTTCAATATAAAGAGTAGGATGACCTTTACAGAAAAGACTGAAATCAGCTTGCCCCTTGTAGTCCAGTTCTCGAATAAAAGGCTGTATTCTGAGATTCAAAGTGTCAGGTGCCTCCAGAAGCAGTCGGCGATACACGGCCAATTCGACCATGCTGCTAATTTTGTGGCCATTGATGCACACTTCCTGCTGCCACACAGGCAGATCCAGATGGCGTTCAGTGACTTTCTGACGAAACAGGCGCCAGAGGGCCTTGTCAGTGTTGTAGCGGGAAACGATTTCCTGGCCGCCATCACAGAATTCAAGCATCTGTGGTGTGGGAGTAACAAGCAGTTCACGGGAGATGCGCGCATAGTCGTCCAACTCTGCCGGACGGAAGAACTGGTCTGACAGCCAGTGTGGCATCTGGTTATTGAAGCGGTCATAAGTCATGGGTGATGTCCTGAAGAACTTTATGTCTGTGCAGCAACGGACTGTTCGATAGCGACACATGATGGGGGGGAAGATGAAAAGTGTGATGAGGACGTCTGTCGGGATCAATCCTGCTGCACAGATGGTCCGTCCAGAATGGCTTTCGTCACGCGATTGAATTTCTGGTTGATCACACGCGTAAGGACCACGGCCCCTTCAAGGACAGAGGTATCGTAGACATTTCCGTCCAGACACTCGGCAAGAGTGAAGCTCAGAAGGTGATGTAGTGCTGCTATCTGGAAGACATCTGCTTCGACGGCAGACGCTATAGAGTCATGATGTGACATGGATATTTTTTCTCTCGTTCAAAAGGAAGAAGAACGAGGTCTCACTCATTGAAAAAACCAGAAGGAAGGAAAGAAATCCAAAATCCTTTGGGGAATGGAGAGTGAGAAACCTCAAAAAGACGAGGGAAAAATGAGATTTAATATAAATAAGAACTAAATTTATTAATAATTATAATAAGTTTTTTAAGAATATAATTTACTGATTTTAAATATAAAAAGAAGCCATCCGAACTGCGGGACTCGAACCCGCTCGCTTTGGTCGCAACCAATCAGGCAACCTATTGAGATAGAACGATAATTTCAGACGAAATCATCCTTCATATGGTGACGGCGGGTTCACTCTGTGGGCAAACTCGTGGGGCAGTCAAGATACAATCAAAATTCTAAGCCTACGACATTTGATGATGCCTAATACAACTATTGCGATGGGGAAAAATAGCTGCAAAATTAGGTAGTATCTTAGTAATTTTTTTATTGGAGAAAATATGGCTTATCATAATTTGGCTTTATCATCACTTATAGTAAATCCAGCAAACGATCGGCATGGAGAATTAGATAGCGAGGCTGCGGCCATAGCGCATCTTTTTGCTACCCAAGAAGGCCATATGCGCAACCTTGCTAAAGATATAGTTTTAAAAAACGAAGTTTTTGAACCACCGTTAGTTTATCCTGAAGGGGATAAATATATTGTTGCTGATGGTAACCGGAGAACAACTTGTCTGAAGCTTCTTATGAATCCTAGACAAGCACCAACGGTCGAACTGCAAGATTTTTTTGCTGAATTAAAGTCTAAGTGGTCCGCTCTTGAATATATAGAGTGTAGAGTTGAGCGTGATCTTGATCGTGTTGATGAGATTTTATTTCGTCGTCATACGGGTGTGCAAAAGGGTATTGGTCAGAGTAATTGGACTGACCGAATGCAAAATAATTTTGTAACGCGTACCGGTAAAGGGAACGGCGTTCATGTTGCCGATGAAATTGAAAAAAGACTCCAAGCAGCGGGACTTCTTCCTAGTAAGAAAATTCCACGTGCAAATTTGAGTCGTCTTTTGTCTTCAGAGCCTTTACGAAATCGTGTTGGTATATCGATTAAAAAAGGCCAATTTGAGATCATTCGGAATGAAGAGCAAACTTTATCAGTTTTACAGCGTATTGCCGATGATTTGGCGTTTAAGAGAGTGGTTTTAGGGGATATCTGGGATACAGATTCAAAAAATAGTTACATCGATTCTCTAAACCGTGAAGGTTTGCTTCCAGCAGAGCAAGATACAAAGAAGTCAGAGAAAAAGAGTAAAGCGCCCAATATCCCGGCTAAGGCAAAGTCAACTCGTGCAACGAAACAAGTAAGGTGGCCACATTTAATTCCTAATGTTAAGCATGATATAGTATGGGGTGCACATCTTCAACGTCATCGTGAGATATGGGAAGAGCTACAGTTTCGCCTGAATATAGATGTGCATTTAAATGCTATATCAGTCTTGTTACGTGTTTTGCTCGAGTTATCAATTGATAATTTTGTAGAGAGAGCACCATGCACAACTGTGCATGAAAATGATAAACTGGCTACGAAAGCAGGGAAAGTCGCAGATCAGTTGTTTGCGGAAGGCAATATTAATAAAAAATATCAAGGAGCTATTAGAAAGCTTCAACAGGGCGATGGGCTTTTGTCCATAGATACTCTTAACCGCTATGTTCATTCACCAAACTTCAATGTTTCACCAGAGCATCTTCGGATGCTTTGGAACACTCTGTCAGAGTTTATAACTCTTTGCCTAAGAGTTTAAAGGCAGCCAGCCGTGCAAACCAGCGGACACGTTGTGTCGCGATGGTTTGCAATCTGGTCAGAGGGAGAGCGTTGCTCTCCCCCGTGAACCCCCTCTTTTTATCTCTATAATTTCTTCTTATTATTTTATGCCAGAACGCTCTCGATGTTGCTTGAGATATATTTTTTGTCTTGATGATGGAGTTTTTCTTAGTTTTTGATTTCCGTTAATTCCTAAAACTTTCTTTAGTTCTAGAGAAAGCGTATCATTAGGTAATAAAAGTGTCCCCTCATCAGAAAAAGTAATTAAATGAGCATCAAACGCAGCATCCAAGTTTGCGGATAAAAGTAAGCCGTTTTCAACATCCAGGCGTTCGAAATTGGTGGAATCTCTCCAGGGTTTAATGTGGGAAGCCTTTAAAAGAGCTGGTATAGATAAACCAGTAATCGCGCATGAACTGTCCCATATATTCATTAAACCCTCTCGAAAACGGCCTTGTCCAACGCGAGAAGCAATTATTGCATTTCGTTCTGTAGGGTTTTCAGTGTTTATTTGAAGTAAATTCTTTTCTATATCTGTTTCAATATTGCCATTGTGGAGCGACGTATCCACACCCAAACGGTTTAATAAATTTGAAAGAGCTATTGTGTTTAGAACATCCACCTCATATCCAGCTGGTTCATTTGTGTCATCTTTTACAATGCGAAATTTTCGATAAGCAGAACTCGCCTGTAGTTGTCCAATCGTCACGCCAAGTATTGGATTGCGTTTAATTTCATTGCCAATGGTATCATGAATAACTATAGGGTGCTTACCTTCAGGCGCTTGGGTAATTGATTTTATATAAAATGACTGTTCGCTGTTTATGTCGTATCGATATGCTTTCTTGTTTATAGGGACTGCATAAGAAATTCCTACGATATCCGACAAATAGCTCATAATTTCATCGCGACGTAGAGGTGTATTGTACATAAAAGATATCCCCTAATTGATTGATAAATATAGATATTAATTTATCCTAGAGATAATATTATGAAACTTCTAAAGGAGAAGCGCTGCCTTTGAATAGCAGTGCGTCGACTTTTTGAGGGGGTCAACGGGGGA
This sequence comes from Drosophila asahinai, assembly GCA_008042795.1. Classification (NCBI taxonomy): domain Eukaryota; kingdom Metazoa; phylum Arthropoda; class Insecta; order Diptera; family Drosophilidae; genus Drosophila; species Drosophila asahinai. Next base: position 14,564 of record VNJZ01003604.1, read on the forward strand.
AGGCATTCCCCCTTGCCAGATGTCGAATGGGTAGCCATTCGACACTGCTGGCTCCCTTTTAAAACAGTACCTTTTTGAAGGCTGTTTCCGGGTAACTTATGGCCTCTACTGTCTGCCTGAGATTGGCTGTTGAAATGCTGGTCAGATAAGTAGTCGTCCCTTGGCTCTTATGGGTTGCTTCATGGCCCAGAAGACGGTCAATCCAGACTTCCCGGATGTTGGCATCCGCGTTTCGAAGTTGGGTCGATACTGTGTGCCGAAACGAGTGAAATGTGATTTCGGCGGGCAGGCCAATCCGGGTCTTGAGTAATGAAAAAGCCCGTCCCAATGCTGCGCCCCTTACACCCTGTTTCGAGGTTTCCAGACCGGCGATGAGGTGGGGGCTGTCTGTTGCGTCTTTCAGAGCCAGCACATCCGCTTCAATCAGCTTTGAATGGACTGGCACAATGCGGGTGCCTGCTTCCGTTTTGGGTGTCCAGCCGGTTTCGGTATGAGGACGAATAAGGAAGCAGGAAATACCGTCGACAGTCTGGAGGTCTTCTTTCCGCAGGGTGCAGATTTCACCCAGCCTCATGCCCGAATAGGCTGCGATAAGGGTGACCAGTCGGAAGGTCTGTTCTGGCACGGATGTGCTGTGCCATGAGGCAGAGGCCAGCAAAGCGAGTTCCTTTGTCGTCCAGCTTCGGCGTATGGTCTTCTGCCCATTCTCGAAATTCCAGCCTGTCCATGGGTTACGTGTGACCAGTTCCCGCTGATGTAACTGGTTCCAAAGCGCAGAGAGGCGCATCATATGATTTTTGACACTTTTCCCGCTCAGGGTTGGTAAACCTTCCTCTCTGGCCCGTTGTGCCTCTTCTTCAAGAGTAAGGCTGCTTTTACGTTTGCCCAGTGATGCCGGAAGAGAAAACAGCAGATCACGGAAGGCTCCGGCCTTTTCGCCTCCTATGATGGACACAGGGGCGTCTCCGAAAGCTTGCAGGAAGAGGTCTACCGCCCGTTGTGTGGCTTTCTTGGTATCGGTGCTGGCATGAGAATTATCCAGCACGAAGCGTTTCAGGGCACCGGAGAGCATTAAAGGTTGGGCTTTGGGTGCTTTGGCCGTTTTCTTCATCGTTCGGGGTTTTGGCATCGCTGCTGAAACTGGCACGGCCTCCGTTTCATGAGCAGATGAAGGCAGGTTCACGCTCTGCAAGTCCCGCAGTGAAACCCGCAGTCCTTCAAGCCTGCCTAAAGCATCCGGTTCAGCCAGCACAGAGTGGGCCTGCATGAACAATTCTGTGGTTCTGGCATGGAGCAAAGAAGCGCGCTTGCGGGCTTCGTTCTGGTAGCCTGTTTTCAGGGAAACCCAGATTTCCCGCCGGTTTAAGGCTGCTCGCAGGGCAGGGGGAACGATACGGCGGAAGTGGTAGGTAGTGCCTCTAACTCGGAGCATAAAATCTTCCCTCGATGGGGAAGGACGATGGAGCAAAGACAGCCTTTGCCCCTCTATCAGCCGAAAAATCGTGCTATTTCAGGTGTCTGTGGTGCGAACTGCGGGACTCGAACCTGCATCAACCCGCAGTGACACTTTTCTAACCCCTTGAAACAGCAAAAAAAATGCGACGTGCTGTCTTCCGGTTAGTGTTCTGGTTCCTAGAATTGGTTAAACAATCTGGGAACACCTTGAGGAAAGTCTAACCGTATTTGGGTGATTTTGGAAAGAGGTTAATAACGGTCAATATATAAAAAATCTTCAGACTGTAGAGGTGGTCCCCATTTTTCGGACAGGGCGATAAGCTATCATCTGGCCTGAACGAGGACGGGTTTTATGGGCAAGGTTACGCGGAAACGGTATGCGGCAGAGTTCAAGTCACGGGTTGCGCTGGAGGCGATCCGTGGGGAACTGACGCTGGCGGAACTGGCTTCGAAACATGGCGTGCATCAGACGATGATCGCCCAATGGAAGCGCCAGGCGATCGAAGGCATGGCAAGCCTTTTTTCTGGTAAGTCAGTAACGGAACCTTCAGTCAGCCCTGCTGATGTAGAGAAACTGCACGCCAAGAT
>VNJZ01003619.1:0-184035 GCA_008042795.1 Drosophila asahinai
TCTCTGCATTCCACTTCTCGAACAACACGCTGTTTGTAATTTTGAGGTTAGAACCTAAAAAGTTAAATTTCGGAGAAAGTGCGCAAAAGTGCACTTTTATACTAACAACATAAAACAAGAATTAACTACCCTACAACATGTAACTAGTTTCAGAGCTGCAAACTGCTGCGAACACTTTATAGCTCTATATTAAAATTAAAATACACTAAAATTTTTTAGTAATTTTAGGGTCAGAGCTTACACAAGATTATAGGGACACCACAGTCTAATTCTACAAATCACGCTCGCAAACACAAATTACAAACCACAATGATGCGACTGCATCTTAAAAGTAGCACATAAATGATATGTTTATACACTTTTTGTCAGTTTAAACTTTTAAGATTATGAAACGATTGTGCAACAATCGGTTATAGCGGTAGTAACCGAGCACGAAACAGCTGATCTAACAGTGGTTATCTTAACAGTGACGCGCTTTGTTACAATTTCTGGTACGTAACATTACAGTTTAATGTTTTTTAAATACATCCCTGTTAAAAAAAAATTATTTTAACGACTTTTAAAAAATGGGTTTTGGCCAGAAAAAGTGGTCGTTCAGCCCATAGTGCAGTGGTTGCCGGGCCGTTTTGTCGCTCCAAAAACTCTGTGACAGTCAGAGAAATTTTGTGGAACTTGAAATTACATTTTTAATATAATATTTAGTAAAAATAATATAAAACTTATAAATACCTACCTACCTATACCTTAAAAAAAAACAACACTTTTGGGGCTTAGAAAAACTTATTTCAAATTAGTTACAATCATTGCCCTTGAATTAATTAGTATAAAAATGTTATAAAATTTAATATATTTTATATATTTTATATATTTATTATATATAATTTTCATGAAAAAGTTCAATCGACGCCATTTCTTGCTGTGTACTGCCATTGAACAACCACCTTTCAATATTGAAGGTGAGATTGCGCCTCTCTTTTGATCTCACTCTCTGTCTCTCTGGCGCTTATTCCGTTGATCTCTCGCTCAGTGCTTTGGAATTTCATGTGGGCATTTCGGGAGAGCGTAGATAAACATTCCCTCGGAGAGAGTGAACTTACGACATCCCCCGCCCCCCGAAGCGATCGGGAACGGGTTGATATTGAAACTGAATGCTTTCCGTGTGTCAGTTCACTTGGCATTTGTCAAGTTCGGATTTCCATTGCATCATAATGCCTGACAAATGCCCCGTTTACGATCAGCATACATTATATTAATGGGACGTTTTTCCCATTTCGGAATAGGATATCATTTTGCGCTAATGATAGGCAGGCATATATTTGAAAATTGATCGATTTTAAAGAAATTATAAATAGAGTCTGGCAGGAGATTTGATTTTGATTTAAGTGCCAGGGTTGCCTGGTTGTATTTAAGAAAGAAATTGTTTAATGATAGTTAATATTAATTAATTTCTTGGTTTTTCATATATTAAATCATTAACTTCTTGGAAAAAGTATTCCAGCCTTTTTAAGTCAAACTAAACCACAAAATTTCGATCTTAAAGAGATTACAAAATGGTTTTTAAAGGGTTCTCTTTATGGTTTCTTTCAGCTAGTACAAAGCCTAACCTTTGATCGCCTTTAATCTCTCTCTCTTTTAATTAATTTTCCCTGAGCCAGATCCAATTATTCGCTGTGTTCTGGCATCGGCCATTGATCGGCGCAAACTCCTTGGGAATCCTGGGCAAATAACCCAATCCCAGACCCGAACCCAAGTGCCTGCCTGTCAATGGGTGCCAGGCGATCCCAAATCAATCAAGGTAGCCGATGCATCTGTGTTCCCTGCCAGCCTTATCCAAATAGGTCCTTCCAGTCGCAAGGAAGGAGGGAGCCAGAGGGAAGCTCTGAGCAAATACAAAAATATGCAACGAAAGGGAGCTCCCTCCCTCCCTCCCGCTCTCTCTCGTTGGAATTCTAAATTATGGCCCATAATTTAGGGCCAGGTTTAAAATAATAATTTTGCGGAAGGAGAAAGGTGAAAGCGGGAAGAAGGACGACGAAGGAGCCTTCGAGATTCTCGGGCCTTGTGCTAATCCCCGAACAGCTGTCCGGCCCTGGATTGTGGGTCCTGGCGCTATCAGTGTGCGGCGTGTGATTCAAGATTACTTTTCCCCGGCCCCTCTCTCCTTTCTTCTCTCTCTCTACCTATTTGCCACTTTATCTAGATGTCGTTGCCGCCGCACGTTTTCTTCAGCAAGGAGGGGGGGAGAGAGATTGGTAAAGCGAGCGGGCTGGGGCGGGGTAAAACAACGGCGATCGTACACCGAGAAAAAAATCAAGGCACCATTAATAGGAATATCATTTTACTTCAAATAAAAAAAAAATTAATTAAAAAATACAGCTGTTTCCGAAGAGAGACACCTGTTCTTCATTAGTAACCGATTAAAATATTCCTTTATCTTAACAAGAAATATCTTATTAAATAAAATTAAGTCTAAGAATTACCCAAAATAAAATACAAACATGAGTTTTTAGGGTTTTACAAATTAAGTTCTCAATTCTTTACAAATACACCCAAAAAAAAATCATCATAGAACCTATATGATTGTTTCACGAATTCTATACTCTTGAGTATTAAAAATTTCTTAATAAGATGCTTATTAATTTGATACTACGAAAGTATAAATTTTATACTCATCTGCACCAATATTTCATAATAATCACTAACGCGACAAACAGAAAAGCACTAAATGCCAGCTAACGCGATATGTTATCGAATTTTCGATGTAAGTTTGTATAAAAATAATACTCAAAAATACACAATTGAAACTATAGAGTATAAAAACTAAACTTTGGAGTATACATTTGATATTTTTAAGTATAAAATTTATATTAAACCCGTTATACTGTTTGAGTATACTTTTCAGAGAACGCGTAGAAAGGTTTAACTCTTGTTTTTTTTTTTTTTGGGTGTACCTTTAAGACTTCCCCACTTTTCAGTGACACTTTCTCTCAGTGCATTGATTGGAAAAAAGCAACGGATCGAAGGCGGCGAGAAGAACGGGAAAAAAGAAGAGGAAAAAAACGGTAGCAAATCCGAGCGTGAAGTCTTTGCGTCAAGGTCGCCCCCCGTGCAATTCTCAATTCTCCGTCTATGAAAAATTGCACAATTGTTGGGCAATTTATTAGCGGCAGGCCTCGAGGAGGAGGGAACTGAGGAAAAGAAAAGGAGAGAGAGGAGCCGAGCCGAGCCCCTGCCCTAATTTATCTTCCAGCCTCACCCTCTCTCTCTCGCTCTCACTCTGTGTCTTGATCCCCCCTTCCCTTCCTTCCTTCCTTCCTCAGTGACCAATGCGTAAAATTGCCATTGACTCAGAAAGGACTGGCACGGATTATTGGGAAGATCCGAGGATCTGGCAATCTCGGGCAGCTGCTACTACTGGCCATCTCTCCTCCATTCGCCATCCATCTTCGCCGCCCAATTTTATTGATTTATTTCAATTTTCTTCGTTTTTTTTCTCTCGCCCGAGATTTATCGTTGGTCACTCGACATATTCGAGCAGCAGCTGATCGCCTCCACTGGAATTTCCTGAATGGAAGAGCAAATTGGGATAAAGCCTCTCGATTGTCAATTTTGCGTAACGAAGGTTTGAGATTTATTTGCATGGAAAAGGTTGTGGGAAAGTAGGGAATTAAGGATTCAAGAGGAAAGTGTCCTTTCAAAATTGGTTCAGGGTCTATATACTTTTTTTATTTTTTTTGAAATTTATTTTCCCCAAATCAAAGGTTTTTGTAATTAAAGAAACTTACTTAGAGTTAGCTCTAGATTTTCTTAGACATTTTTTTTCATATTTGCAGCTTTTCTATAATTTCTTATAAGCAAACTTTCTTTCTTGATTAATTCAGAAAGTAACTATTTTTAAATTCGTCTAAGCTTAATATTTACTTGGAAATATAAGTCAAAGTGCATACTTTTATTAATTTTAAATAAACTAATCAAATAAAAGCATTCTTTTTCCAATATCTTGACAATAACATCTTCATTTTTCTACAGTTTTCCCATGATATCTCAATAAAAGGACCTCCTAAGCAAACTTTGATTAATTCAGAAAGTAACTCTTCTTAAATTCGTCTAAGCTTAATATTTACTTGGAAATAGAAGTCAAACTGCATACTTTTATTAATTTTAAAGAAACTAATAAAATAATATCATTCTTTTTTCAATATCTTGACAGAAACATCTTCTTTTTTCTAGAGTATTCCCATGGTGTCACAATAAAAGGACCTCCTGCAAGGTTCCTTCTAATAAACTCATAACACTTGAGCTTCCCCAAGGATCTTCCTTACGTTTCGATTGTTCCATCAGGTGGCCATAAATTAAGCCCGACTTGGTGGTCCGGAAGGAACACTTCACCACAGGACCTGCTGCAATCCAACTTCCTAGCCATAAATTAAATTTAAAAACAAAAAAACGACCTGAAATTTCGCACAAAAGTGCCAAATAAATTAGGCTAGCAAATGGCCAAAGGCAAAACAAATAATAATAATAATAATAATAATAATAATAAAGAAGCCATGGCTTTAGAATGGGCAGATGTCCCGGATTTAATTCTCTTTCCCCTCAAATGGACACTCGACGGCTGCGAAAATATCGTAAATTTTTTGCGCTGAACGGAGAAAGCAAGACGGGAAGTAAGAGAGAGAGGGAGAAAGTAAGCAGGAAGAAAGCAGGAAGAAGGTCTCCTTCTTTAACCAATAAAACAATTGCACAATTTTCCACAACATTTTTCTCTGCCGGCTCCTCTGCTTGTCCCATAAACAATGGGCCAAATTCCCTACAATGCGGCTCCTTCCCGTTGTCCTTTTCTTGGCGAAAATGGCAAAGGAAAGGACGAAAGAAGGTGAGTGCCGACTATGAAATACCCAAGCCTTAATGATAAATATGTTGTATATTATGTGCAAATAAAGGGATCAATATTATTTTAATATTATAATAAATTAATAAATATATAAATATAAATATTAATCAATAAAATGCTAAAAATATTGATATCCTTTTGAATATTAATATAAAATATGTTTTAATAAATCTCAAAGATTAAATTAAAAAACTTGATGTATTTTAAGAAACTTGTAACTGTAATGTTAGTTCTAGAATCTCTATTACCCTTCTAATATCCTTTTCTAACTATCTAAAGCTGATCTCTTAAGATAACATTCTCTCTAAGAAGTCCATCACATCCTTTAAGCCTTCAGAATCCAGGATATCAAGGAGAGGAAACCAAGGTGAAAGGAGCCACACGCTGCGAGAAAGGTAATTGAAAATTATGTTTTGTGGCGTAAGCGGCGTTGGGAACAGCTGTCCAGCTATGCTCTGTCCCGCTCACTTCTTCCCTGTCTTCGTCTTGGCCAAGTTTAAAAAATCTCACGATCGCCAAAGATTCGCACAGCTGTTGCCAGATCGTAAATCGGTTGCTTAATGATTGAACCGATCAGATATAAAGATAAGTTAATGTAGATCAAAGGAAGGCCTCCTTGTCTATCTTTAAATAATTTGTAATAATTTATTACGAACTTTTAAGGCTCTGAGAAGGTTTAATTTGGGTTAAAAAAGTTTTTTTTTTCTATGTAAAAATGGTATATAATTAAAAATATGCCAAAAACGTAGTTTTTAGGCTTTTAAGAGACTCTTCTTATTTAAATACTCACTTAAGTCTTGCCTAATGTTGCTTTCTTTTCCTTAAGTTTTTATTTTAAGACAAAAACATTCTTTAAGATTTTTCAAAATTTAGTTTTTAAGAAAGAAATTATATTGTGTTATGGAAATTATAGTTTAAAAACAATACATTTCCCAATATAATTTATAGCTTTCAACATTGTATTTTCTATATAAAAATTCCTTTTGGTATTTAATTTATTTTGTATTTAATTTATGTATTTATTTATATTTATTTAATAAACTATTTTTAACCTTTAAAGGCTCAAAGCTGACTTTACTTGAGTTCCTTTCGTATTTCCTCAAAACACGTCACAATTGTTGAACTAATTAGCATAGCAAGGATCGTGTCCTGTCCTGTCCCTTCCTGTCCTGTTGCCACCCACTTTCAATGCCGGATTGCTGCTGCTGATTGAAGGATCTGCCTACGTTGGTGGTGGTTGAAACTGTTGCGGGCTCTCAACCTTTCCCAGGCTGCCTGAGCATGCGCAACATGTCCGCTCCCTAGCTGGGCTCTCTCCTCTCTTAGTTCTATGTTCTCCCGTTCTCCCGCTCTCTCGTTTTCTCACCTAGGGCAGCTAAGGGTTCTCGGCACGAATGGAACAGTCAGTCAACCATTGAACGCCAACGAAAACGCACACAGGCTGATCTCGCGTCGCGATCGTATACATTTATTTTATATTTAAGAATAAAATATAAAATACAAGGATATATATTTTTTTTTGCTGTTGAAAGTTCAAGTTGTGCTCCCAACAAAAACCTACAAAGGTAAAGATCAAGTGATGGAAAAGAGAAAGAGAAATACTCCAAAAATTAAGTTCAAGATCTCCAGCCAAGTATAAGGATCCCTTAACCCTTAAATAATATACCCAAAATCCCGCTCAAGAGCATAATTATATCCAAAAATATTCCCAAGCTAATAATAATCATAATAATCGCTGAATGATCGCGCCCAATTATGCGAGGGGCAAGTCCAGTTCGAGGACTGCCCGCGGTCCAGTTTAATTGCTCGTGAGCGAGGAGTGGTTGCTGATTTCATTTTTGCCGCTTGGCTGATTCGCCAAATCAATACGTAAAATACATATACATATATACGTATATAAATATATAAATATATGTGTGTTTGGCGGAAAAAGCGCGCCAAAATTGCCGAAAACTCACCCGGCAACTTTGCTGTGTCGCTGCTCCTTTTTTGTTCCCATTTTTTTTAAGTCAAAAAGTCAGGCTCTGGAATGCGCAAAGAGAACCAGAAATAACCACCTTCTCCTCCTCCTTCTCTTGCAGCACCCACTACCAGAATCAGAACCAGAATCTCAGCCAGACGCCGCCAGCCAAGATGCTCAAGTGGGCCGTCAACCAGCCACGACCCTCGTACTTGGCCAGGGACGAGGCCCCCATCCTCCCGGTGACCACCACCAGCTACAGCGAGTTCCACGCTTTGCGCGGCAAGCTCAAGCGCAAGTCCTTGTGTGTGGGCCAGGGCAAGGAGAACCAGCTGACCTCCACCCCGCTGCCGGCCAGCTCTCTGGCGCCACGCACGCCGCTGCTCAAGGATCTGAGCAACATACTGGCCACGCCACCCTCGGGACAAGGAGCAGGAGCAGGAGCTGGATTAGTAGAGCCTCCCAAGTACGCCTGCACCCTGCCCACCTTCGAGGCGGAGTACTCGCCCACAGCGGCCATCATCCCGGGTCCCCTGCTGGCCCTGCGCGGCATGGGAGTCCCGGACAGCTACTTCGAGAAGCCACGCTACCTGGAGCAGAAGCCACTGCCTCAGCCTGCTCCTGAGCGGGAGCGGGAGCGGGAGCGGGAGCCCGGGAGCACCACACTCAGCTCCAGCCAGATGGGCGATGTGACCCTGGAGCGCATGATCGACGCCATCCTGGAGAGCAACCGCAAGGCGCCTTCCTCGAGTGCTAATCCAAATGCGAGGCAACCACGTCAGAGGCAGCCGCGACAGCATCTCCGCCAGCAGATGCGGCACAGGCAGCAGCTCCTGAGAGCCACCTCGGGCTCTCGGCTACCAGGTGGTAGTACCCACTCGCCCACCTACCGCCCCGCCTTCGACCCGGCCAGCGACCTGTGCGAGTACTGGAAGTCGCCCTCCCGGAGGGACTCCCTGCCCGCCGACGGCTTCGAGGAGCGGGAGGTGCGCTCGCCCCTGGCCACTGTCACTGCCTCCTCCCAGACCAAGTCCCAGTCCCAGGGCAAGCGGCACTCGCTCCAGCTGCAGCTGCGCAGGCAGCGGGTGGTGCGGCGCAAGCGGAAGATCGCCACCAAGATTTCGTCCAGCGTGCGGCAGTCGGCGCAGAAGCTGCTGGCCGCGGCCAGCAGGAACGCGGCGCTTCCTCCGCCGGCCAAGATGCGTCACATCAGCCCGGACAGCGGGCACAACTCCACCAGCGACTGTGAGCTGGAAGAGGATCAAGGACTGGGCCTGGGTGGAGAGGAGCTGGAGGCCTCCTGCCAGCTGGACGCCATGTGGCTGCAGTCGCAGGTCCGAGATGCCACCAAGCGACGTCTCAGCTTCTCCCTGGCGGATCAAAGCTGAGCATATTTTTTTGCAGTATTTTTTTTTTAGATTTAAGAACGTTTTTTTTTTTAAAGAATAAATCATGTTTTTTAATGCGAAAACTTAATGAGTATATATATTTTTGGAACTTGAAGGAAACCACAAGGGAGAGCTCTATGGCCAGCGGTTTATGCAAAACACCTCTCGAGGTCCAGCGAAGCGTGGAGAGCCCGAGCACAATGCTCACGAATGGAGGCCCAGGCCCAGGAGGTGCCTCCACTGACCGCAGAGAATGGCCGGGTTAACGAGCGTTTTAATGCTCCGATAGCGCACAAGGGATGGGTCCCAGTCTAGCCAGTACTTCTCGTGTGGAAGCCGCCTCTAATGAGGGCCCAAAGGAAAGGGGTTCTTCTCGTTCCCGACAATTGTTTGTCGCAAGAAGCCATTATCTAGGTGCATATATCCAGTGGGTAAGCACAGCAGCGAGAATTATGTGGGTTCTAACACGGTAATGGTTGCTACCTGGAATTTACTCATTACTTATGACAGGTTAAAGGTTAAACTCCTAAGGTAGAGGTGTTCTTAAGGTGAAGAAATGGCTCTTAAACGAGGATATAGCCACGATGTGCTTCCTGGCTTTGTTTCCCTAGAAATTGTCGTAAAAAATAGATGTTATGTTCATTTAATATTATTTGGTAATAAAAAGAACTCTTAAATAGAGAATATTATAGGAAACTCCATGAAAATTGGGCTTTAAGTAAAGGTATTTTATATTTATTAATGCTTTTTATTATGAATGAAATAAGACTGAGACCTTGATAAAAGCCTAGATTTAAAATGTATTAAATTGGAATCTCTGCTAAATGTTTATATTAAATATATATGTGATTGGAAACCTTGATAATTGATATTATTTGGAGAGAAAAAATCTCTTTAATACGGAATATTATAGGAAACTCTATAAAAAAAACCCCCTCTTAAATAGACAATATTATAGGAAGCTCCATGAAAATAAGGCTTAAGTAAAAGTATTTAATTTTTAATCATGTTTTATGCTTATAGAAATAAAGTTTAATAATTCTGAGAGCCTGATATAAGCCTAGATTTAATATAGTTTAGAAAGGAAACTCTGAAAAATATATATCAGATTGGAAACAGTGATAAATGATATTATTTGGAAAGAAAAAACCCTCTGAAATAGAGAAAAAAGGCTGAAGTAAAAGTATTTCATTTTTATTCATGTTTTCTACTAAAAGAAATAAAGTTAATTAATTCTGAGAACCTGATAAAAGCCTAGAGTTAATATATATTAGCTAGGAAACTCTGATAAATGTTTGTATTAAATATATATCATATGGGAAACCTTGATAAATGCATAGAATGATAGATTTTAGATAACAGCTACCCCGTGCCCAAGGATTTGTTTCATAAATTATATACTTTTAAGGCTCCTTCTGCTTGTTAAATAAAAATAATTAAAATACCAACCTAAACCGTATTTACAGTTCTTCAAAATATTTTATCTCAATTAAGGAAACCCTTTCAAAACCATAAGAAAGTCTCAAACTAGTTTTTAGTCTAATTTAACATACTTTATATGAAACCTTGACCGCCTGCAGAGTCCAAAGATGATAAACCATCTTGTAATTTCTAAAAAAAACAAGAACTAGAGCTTACAAAAAAAAAACAGGGAACTCCAGCTGGGCAAAGGATATAAAGTAGTAGGATCCCGATTCCCACAGAGGCACAGGCTCCCCGAGGAGCCCGAGAAGCCCCTCATTAGCCAACATATATCGAGACGGATGAGTAGATGTCAACCCATCATCGATGGGTCATCAGGTCAGCTCTCTCGAAGCGGCGTTAAATGAGCTGTCATAACATTTTCCTCGTCCCAGTGTCCAACCCCCGTCTTGGGAGTGGGTTAAACCCGAAGGCGTTAAGACTTCTTGGGAACTTGAGGAACTTGCTGCAGGAACTTCCCAGGGCAATGCTCAGTAGAGCGGAAAGTTACAGGACCCAAGCGGGTTCCGAGTGACCATCATCGAACCCAGAGAACCTGGTCATTCTTCGCTGTGACAGGCAAGACAATGTAAAATACTTTATTACGTGATGAACTCCTCCTGGTCAAGCGGTCATAACCCGCCGAAATCCGAAATCCGAAATCCGAAATCAGGGCGCACAGACACAGGTCCCTCGTGTCCTTGTATCCTTGTCAGGCGGGGATGTCATACCCTTGTCCGCCGCTTCGCGTTTTTTCCGAAAACAAGGTTAACACCGTTGCTCTCGCTTTTCTTCAGCTTTTCCCGGGCGCGCTCTTTTATTGCTATTATTATTTCCATTATTATTATTACCATTATCTGGTTCTTGTCCGTCTAATGACCGCTCCGCTTCCGAGTTTACCTTCGGGTTTACTTGCCTTTCCCCTTTCTGGCCCTGGCCGAGTTGCCGTCTCATTTAACATGCATTTCTTTAATTTCGTTTTGATTGAAAGTGAAACGGATACTTACGCATATTGTACTTGCTCTGGCGGGATCCGGAAGTACTGCCTCTGCCTCTGCCTGGGAACACGGAGAGACTCCTCCTGGTTACGGTTGGCTGCCGCGTAATGCGTCCGAGAGTTAGTGCAGGCAAGGTTCCATAACGATCGTAGGAGATATGATGGAAAATCTGACAGGAGGAGCTGGAAAGAAGAGCCCAAGAACCAAAGAACCAATTAAAATATAGGTTACTTTCCTTTTTTTAATTATTTCTTATCCATAAATTTAAGTAAAAGATCTTTTTCTTAATATTTATATTAATTTAGCATAGTAAACTTGAAGATCTCTACATTTTCGATCACCTCAAAGGTATAAAAACTAAAACAAAATAATAACTAGTCTTTAATTAAATATATATACGTTTTCTTTCTTTATATTTACATTAATTTAGCTTAAAATTTAAGTATATATTTCTTATATTTAAATGAAATAGGAACTAGCCTTTAATAAAATATATGTACAAATTAAGTTTATTAATCTCGAACATTTTTTGATTTTTCAGCATCTTAAAGTTGTAAACTTTTAAAAATCATAAGTACACTTTCTTTTCCGTCACAAATTCTTAAAAAACAATAATTGAAATGATCAATTAATTGTAATATGTATAATAAACCCATTATTGAGCAACTTAAAGGCATTAAAACCTAAGCCAAATAATAACTAGTCTTAAATGAAATATATGTATATTTCATATTAAATATATTGAAACAATATTATTCTTGAGGTTTCACTGAGGAAAACTATATTTTTCTTTGAATAAAACCTCAAAATATATATATATGATCTCTTTCTTTGTATTTATTTTAATTAGGCATTAAGCATTAAGGTATATAATCTTCTTCTTTACATTTATATTAAATCAGCTTGAAAACTCAACGATTTTTTGATTTTTGAGCATATTAATGGTATATAATCTATATAAAATCATAACTATAATTTTCTTACAACCACAAATCCCTAAAAAATTCAAATTAAATTGCTTAAAAACCTTTCAATTAATTGCAATTGAAATGTTCAATGTTCATCTTAAACTCGAAAGGGTCCAGCATAAAATTGCCATTGTGTGGACAGGATAATGGGAGTGTGTGATCGAAACAATTAAATCCTGGTGATCCTCTGCTCTGCACTCAATCGATGGCACACTTTTGTTTGCCTCCAGAAAATTGGGAAAATTGTGAAAAATTTCTCGACCATTAAAAGCGGGCAAACTCTAATTGCGATTTAAACGTTTCTCGAGTGGCGAAAATTGAAACCAGAAACAAGGACTCAGGACTGAGGACTCAGGACCGGCACCCGCTTAATTTTGGACAGTGACAAAAGTCACGCCGAAGGATAGACAGCACTCAACGCACCTTTCGACCCGCACACTTTGTTGGTGCTCTCTCTCCTGGGGATTTTCCCGCTTTTCCTGCTGGCCAGGCTCGTGCCTCCTCCATTATCGCCGCCTGGCCATCGCGGCGACCTGATCGATCGCAAAAACAGTTGCAAAAACACGGCGTAGGGGTAGTCCTGCATGTCCTGCATGTCCTGCCCCAGGAAGTCAACGTCACTCGAACGTGTGCGAATGTGTCAACATGTGCAAAAACACACGTACACGCAGACAATAAGGACATTTAACGTTTAACAGTTATGTTTCGGCCGCTGCTCCTGGATCCTGCGGGCGGCGTCGTCCCTTTCCCCGGGATTCTTTTCTAGAGAGAGAGAAAGGGAGAGTCATTAAATATATACATTAATATATAAATATGTAAAGAAATCTATGTTTTTAGCTTTAATGTTAAATAAATTTGTAAAAAAAAATATATAATAAGGCCTTATTTTGAGGTTTTCTTCAAAAGAAAATATAGTTTATCTCACTAAAAATTTAGGGATTATATTCTTGATATTCTTGATATTATCCTTAAAGTTTTGGTGAGCTAAACTGTATATTTCTTTAAAGAAAACCTTAAAAGAAGGCCTTATTATCTATTTCTTAACTAATTTATTTAACATTAAACTGGTTTTCAAAGGAAAATGAAAAATAAACCTATTAACAATATGTATTTCCCATAATGGGTGAATTTTCAAAGGTGCTAAATGTTCTTAGAGGAAAACAAGGACTTCTAGCGCCTTTCTAACAAGCCGTATCCCTAGAAAATGCCGCAAATTTCACCTGTTAGCACCAGGGGCAATGTCCTTCAGAGGATGGCACTCCTTCAGCCTGTTCCTTCTGCTCTCCTTGACTGTTTTTTGGTCCAATTATGCCGCTGACAACATGTTATTTGGGCTGCCAAACCGCTCATCAAGCAAGCGAGGCGGCAGGTGTAAAGGTCACCACGAAGGCAGGACCCTCGCAGGTCCTTGGCCTGTGGTCACAGCTGAAAATCTAGAACAAGATCGGGAATAATATTAGAAAGGTATCGATATTTTAGCAGGAAATATAATATAAATATGATTCTTTAAAGGTAAAGTAATTTTTATTAATTAATTTAAACAGTTCGAAATTTTAGCTTAAAAAATATAACATAAATATGATTCTTTAAAGGTAAAGTAATTTTTAATAATTAATTTAAACTGTTTGGAAAATAACTTAAACTTTAAATATTCCTCTAAAGAAAATCCCACAACAATTTACAATGATAGTAATCAAAGACTCCATAATTAATTTAAATTTTTTCCGCAGCAGATTCCCGGAAGCATAAAAAAAACTATGCCTGAGGAAACTCAAAGGATGCTGCCTTGGAAAATGCCTAATTTCAATATAATCCTGCCCTGGCAATAATCAATCAGTTTGGTTTTTTTTTTAATTTTCCAAGAAAACCCAAAGAGATAGCGACAGGAAGCGGCATCCTTCGATATATTTCCATAAATATGCAAGCCTTAAACCTAAAACCTAAGCCTAGTCCTGCGACATAATCAATCTTATGGGCTTGCCAAGATCTGGATTAGAGAGACTCCCCCCGGGTCGCGGGATCGGGTGATCTGCATAATATCGCCATGCATCATCATCTGGGCCGACTGCCATAATTGCCAATATTCTCCGAGATCTTCTTCACATTCCTACCCATCAGCCATCAAGGATTCAGTCGGGAACAAGAAGGTACTAGAGCAAAACTTTCCTTTTCCCGAAAAGGCAGGACGAACAAATGTTGCACATCATCAAGCGGGATCCTGGGTCTCTCGCATATCATTAATGCAAATCTATGGGACTGTCATGTCATTGAAAATATTATTATAACAATTGCCAAAGGGTTCGGTTCGGGTTGCTGTGCGAAATCGTGCGATCTTCTCCTCCTTTTGCTACTTCATTAAGTGCGGCTCACTTGACAGCACAGTGACAAAATCATCTCAGGATCTCAGGATCTGAGAATCCCTGAAGAACCCTTTCGAAAGACTCACTTGAAGTGTGCAAAAATTTAAATGAGACGACGGATTAGAATTGAATCATTTGCAATTTTCCGCATTGCAACTAATGGAGGGAAAGGAAAATCCCGACGCCTTTGCTATAAGAAAAGGGTGACAAATGCCAACTGATGTGATCCCTGCTTCCTTCCTCCTTTTTTTCGCGCGCGCACTCTCCAACTTGAATTGATTTTTGGCAAACAAATTTCCACTCCAGAAGTCGCCCTCCGTCTGGGGGTGAGTCCTCCAGTCCTGTCCCGGGTACAGGTAGGCAGGCAGGCAGGGCAGGCTTGGGTCTTGGGTAGCGTGTGTTCCGCTTCAGCGCTGCACTGCACCAGGCCATGTGGCCATATGGACACTGACCCGACTCTGCTGCGACTATTTTATATAGAATTCTAGAGAGAGCCCGAGGCAGCTGTGACTTGGCGAAAAACAAAAAAAAGGCATATAGGAATATATTTAAATATAAAAATTTACGAAAAACAACAGAGACTAGCTTTGTGGGAAGTTTGGAATAACCTGAACTTAAGTCAGCTTCCTAAGGAAGAATTAATAAGATCATATCACTAAAAATACTATTAAAAACCCCTTAAAATTCCCAAGTGCTTATTTAGAGGTAGGTCACTTAAAAGATCATGATGAGAGACACTAGCTTTGTCTACAGAAGGCAGTTTATCCTTTGACAAAATCGTTGATTATAGTTAAATAATATTAAGAAGCTGAATAAAATCATTAATATTTATATTTGTGTCTATAAACATTTTTTATAAAATATAATTCTGCTCTACAGGAAACCTATAATATATAATAATAAGGTAATTTTAATAATACACTCTGAAAGACACTCGCTTTGTCTAGAAAAAACAGTTTATCCTTTGACAAAATCGTTGTTTATAGTTAAAAAATATTAAAAAGCTAAATAAAAACATAAATTTGATTTGAATTGTATAATAATTGATTTGAATTATATAATTAATATATTAAGAAGCTGAATAAAATCATTAATATATATATTTGTGTCTATAAACATTTATTATAGAGTATAATTTTACTCTAGAGGAAACCTATAATATATAATAATAGAAAAGTTTTAATAAGGAAGCATTAAAAATATTAAATACCTAAAAAGCTTATTAAAACCCCTTACAATTCCCAAGCTAAAATTCAGAGGTCGCTCAGCTCACAAAAACTGAAGACAGACATCTAAAAACAGATGTTTATCCTAGCCAAAATATTTGTTTATGGTTAATTAATATTAAAACACCGAGTAAACTCATTAACATATATTTCATTAATATATATTTCTCCTAAAAATACCTCTATAAAGAAAACCTATAATATATAATAATAGGAAAATTCAAGGGTATTCCAAAAAAGTAAGCAAAAAAAATAAGACCTCCGGGCGGCTGAGGGACAGCAGATGGATGAAGTTGATGGAAACCCATAACTACGCCTAACTAGCTCCGGTGCTTGCCATTTGCCATAATTGAAGTTGAGACCCCGGCGACACCCAAAAGTCTCTCTCTCGAAGAAATCAAATATCATATATCAACTTACATATCAAAACAACGGCGAACAAACAACAACAGAACGGAATTCCGAATACCGGATTCCGGAAAGAGAAGAAAGTCCCAGGTAGAGTCACAACAGCCACTTTCATTACATGCGATCACACCTTTGCCGCGCCAAGGAGTTGGACGAGGACAAGGACTCGGAAGTGGCAGTCGAAGGCAGCTGCCTTATGCAAATCATGGTTATGCAAATTCCCAGGACACACGATAGCTTCTTGCATTTATGAATTATTGAACTATTGGCAGTCTAAGCAAATATAAATTGAGCAATAAATTGCTCGGGGAGCGAGGGGAGGTTCAAGGCTCGAGGGAGCGACAGTCCGCGGGGACATCGATACGCGTGAGTCCTTTTCCCTTTGCCGAATAACATGTGACATGACGCAGTCAAAAAACAGAGCCAGAGTCAGATCCAATTACGATAGGCGGGAGAGCAGAGGTACTGCCTCAAGAGAGAGAGAGGTAACCGGGCCAATTAGACGAGTTAGTCGGCCATGTGATGGGCCCAAAATTGAGGTGACCACGTGACCAAAAGCAGCTGACAGGCATTGAATGAAGATATTACAGAGGCCTTAACATCAGGTAAGATTTCTAGATTTCTCCATATTTAATATATAACCTTTAATTAAATCCCCCAAAACTGGGTGACATTTTCCTCTTTGTCAATGTCAATCACTGCTAAGCAGGGACAGCTGCTGGCTTGGACAAAAAAATAAGAGAAGAAAACAAAAAGGAATCAGCCAACAAAGAGCGTCTTAAGGATCGTCATCTTTAAGCCAGATGCAAATGGCACCCACGCCACCCGGCAGCTGCACAGGATCCCAATACCAGTTCCAAACCCAATCCCTATGGCATTGTGCAATGACGAAAGGATTTCTTGCAGGATTCGCCTGCAATACGAAAGCAAGATGTGTTCAGTGAGAATAAAGGCAGAGATTTGGAAATTAGAATGGGATGAGATCGGAAGAGATTGGAAGAGATCAGTAAAGAGATATATGCGCACATGTGTGAATGGGAATGAGAATGAGGTGAATGGAGGTCCAGGCCTGTGAATGAATGGCACACGCGCTCAACCGGACTCAGCCGGCTTAGATGCCACCTTTCTCCCTCCTCCAGTGCCGGTGCCGGTGCCCGACGTCGGCTCATGCTAATGAGGATCAGCCGACAGGTAGCTACTCCCTCCGCCTGACTGAGATCGTAAATCACCGGCAGCACCACGGGTAGGCGTTGGTAATCCTTTCGACACTTAATTAGTCCAAACTCGAGACCATAGAAATCGGCATTCGATTTGCATGAAGCTCTGCCGGAGGGATCACTTCGGGATCTGAAAGGAATGAGATCATAAAACAGTTGACAGACTGCACATTGTCTTACCCAATAATCTGAGTTGTGGAAACTCACAGGTTCTCCGGCTATAAGAAATCCCCTAAAATTCTAATCTTAAGCATCAGGAACAGCAGGAAGTACTAAGTTGGTGTTGGACTGAGTTGTTGTTAATACTTTTTATTGGCTTACACTCCATATTAAAATATACAAAAATAAAAATAACATTTCCGTTGTTAGCTAGAGATGGGGCAAGACACCTGCTGGATAACTAGGTGGCAACGCCGTGGCTGAAAAGGGGCGCGTGCGCGCAGTTAGCTTTAAGGCCGTTACACACGTTACTTGCACTTGAATAATTATTAAATGTAACATTTTCACAATATATATATTTTTTATTATTATTAGTTATATTTATATATTATTATTATATTATTATGCTATATGTATATGCAACTACAAACTACAGACGGGATTACTTTGACTTGTCACATATGCAGTTGAAGCTGGATAATTTTTAAACATATATTTTTTTTATATTCAAATATTTTTTTACTTTTAGAGAGAAATAATAAAGGATATAATGGTAAATTAGTATTATCGAACAGGAAGACAAGAACAAATTATTAATACAAAAACAATATAACAAACAAATAAAATAATAAAATAAAAAGGCACATTACCACTCTCCTGCTAGACTTGCCATTTTATTTTAAATTTCCCGTGCAAAAAGCCCTTTTTTGCAAGTGATAAAAATGAAACACTGAGAATGAAACACCTGCCAATCTGGCCAGGCAGGTGGAATTTGCTCGCCCAGCAGAGCCGCACAAAAAAACATTTAGAAAAGGAGGAGCATCCCGGGTCAAAAAAAAAGAAAGGCGAACGCGGCGCGCAAATGATGCCAACAAACGCCTCACAAAACAATCGTTTAGTGCTCGCGCATTTGCATATTTAATTGTAAAGAAAATTACCCAAATAAAATCCCGGATTCCCGCAATTAATTCACGAAGAAAGCTGCCCAGAAAGGCGAGCGGGATGGCGACAGTGAACGGTGAGTGAGTAAGAGCGAGAGAGAGAGCGGGATGGTGCGCCGACGCCGTGTGACCGCAAGGCGGCGAAGACGGGCCGCGACTTGTGTGCATCATTAGACAGGGAAAAGGGTTAAAAAATATGCAAATGATATTCTCAAATGGGAACGGAATCCATGGGAGCCGGAGCCGTCGATCCGCGCTCAGCCCATCACATGTCAACCCCGGGGAAGTGAGTTTGTCAAGCGTTTGACAGCGCGGCCATCAGGTTCAGGTTCCGTTCCTGCCAGGTTCGAAATTAATGCATGGCTGCAATTAAATTTGAATAAAATGTTAAAGTTATCGGAGGCTTCCCTTAAAGTTGCGTTTTCCGTAATTGATTAGCCCGCGGCAGCCTTGGGCTGGATTTTCTTCTTCATCCACTGTTCTTGCCGCATTTCCATCCAAATTTTGGCTGCCTTTTCTTTTGCTCAATGTTTTTTTATTGGGTGACCTTAATGTCCAGTTGCAGGCGTCGCTAATTGTGGCCCAAAGAGCCTAATTACGGTCAAAGGACAGGCCGTCTCCCATATGGCATGTTTGCTTAGCTAAATACTGCCTCATTTTCCGGGGGGTCACGTGGCCTGTAATGAGACGCTTATCTATAGTTATATTTATAAAGAATTTGGGATATTCATCATTAAGGTTACTTCTTTAAGTTAATGATAAATACTTAAAAAAAAGTGTGTTAACTTTTACATTATCCCAAAACAATTTTAAATAAATTTCAGTCAGAAATTTCCCTTTAAAAGCTAGTTAAAATATTTAAATGAGGTATAAGTCACAAAGTTGGCCCTGAGTTAAGTTTCAACTGAAAACTTGAAACCAAAACAACTTCAAATCAATTTCAGTCAGAAATTTCCCCATAAAAGCTGGTAACAGCTTGGAAGATTTCAGTCAAAAATTTTACTATAAAAACTAGTCAAAATATTTAAAGAAGTTGTAAGTCACAAAGTTGGCCCTGAGTTAAGTTTTAGCCCAAAACCTGAAACCAAAACAACTTCAAATCAATTTCAGTCAGAAATTCCCCCATAAAAGCTGGTAAAAAATTTTCTCTCGACTTGGAAGACTTTAATGATGGCTTCGTTCTGGAATAAATTGCGTAAACTCAAAGGTAAATCAAAAATAATTCTTCTCTAACACCTTTAACTGAATTAATTAATTTATTAATGATTTAGGATGGTTTCTTCAAAAAGTCAACAACGTCTACTTTGCTTTTATATGTCTTTTTTATAGAGAGGAACCTGGAGATGAGATTCATCGCAAATGGATGGCCGCCCAATATCGCCGAACTTAATTTATATAAATGTTTGTAGTTGAAAACCAATGTTTTTTGCAAATTCGCATTTACTTTAATTCTGCGAGTAAATTGTTAATGAAATAACTCAAGAAAACGTTCGTTTCTACTTCAGTTTCTTGTATCCTTTTAGAGAGAGCCCCAAAATGGCGTTAATCCTCGAGGCTGTGACATTTTAAAAATGTCCTTTTTTTTAATTGCTGGGCACTTTCGCACGCAGGCAAAAAAAAAACAAAAAACGAGAGCAACAACAGAGGAGAGATCATTGGATATTTTCGCACGTTTAAAGCGCAACCCTTAACCCTTTCCTGGTGGTGGTGGTGACCCCGGCGGTTGTCTGCTGATGCTAAACGTATTAACCCATGACCGCTTTAGCCATTGTTTATTGCCTAATTTGCGGTTAAATTTTTGATTTTGATTTTGGCACAATGATTTCGCTTTCGTTTTCGTTTTCATTTTCGAACTCCCCGACAGATTGAGATTTATGTGTGTGCGTGTTTGCCAAATAATAAATCTCGGCGGCAGCAGCAGCAGCAGCAGAGTGTGCGAATTATTTCGCATATGTATTTTATATTTTTTGGCGCGCCGTGTGCAGCGATAAGGAAACACAAAGGATCCCAGGAGGAAGACGTGAGAAAGAGCCCGAAAAGGAGGGCATAAGATCGGTTTTGAGGAGGATATACTTGTAGATAGGCTTAATCTTGAAAATAATAAAAGGAATCTTTGAGGAAAGCCGGATAATTAAATAAAAATTGCTTTCTATGCTTATTATTGATGATATTTAAGATTTTATAAGCTTAAACAAGCCTTAAGTTTGTTTTTTGTTTTAGTTTAAATATTAAAAATAAAGGATTTTAATATAAATAGGTTAATATCTATATAAAAAAAAGGATTTTTGTATAAAAAGGTTAATTTATATTTATATTAAAATCATTTTTTTTTAATATCTATTTTTTAATATATATTTATATTAAATTCCTTTCTTTTTAATATTTAAACTAAAACAAAAAGGTTTAATCTAGAAAATAATGCAATGAATACTTGAAAAAAAGCCAAAAACTTAACTAGATATAGCTAGAAATACTAAATTAAATATTTTTTATGCTTATTATTCATGGTATTCAAGAGTTTAAAAGTTTAAACAAGTCTTAATATTGCTTAAGACTAACATATTTATACTTAAACTTTATTTTTTAATGTTTAATGAGCTAGAACCCTTCAATAAACATTATATTTTAAATATTAAAACCAAAACAAAATGGTTTAAAATTAAAAATAATAAAACAAATATTTAAGAATAGGCACAAAATTTAGTAGAAAATGCTAGAAACCTTGTATATGCTTATTATTAATGATATTGGAGAGTTTATAAGCTTAACCAACCCTTAAGTTTGCTTAACATGAACCTATTTATATTTAAACTTGTTTTTTTTTTCATTTTTGTAATTTAAAATTAAAAATAATGAAGGGAATATTTGAGAAAAGGCACAAAATGTACTAGAAATAGCTAGAAACACTTAATTATACTTTTTTCTAGGTTTATTTTTGACGATTTAAGGCCTCAGGTTTTTTTAATAATAACCTATTTAATTTATAACTTCTTTTTAAATATAAAAACCAAAATAAAATGGTTTAAGCTTTAATAAGTCGCTACAAGACTCCAGACTTAATAATAACTAAAAAGATAAAGTCCCAAAAACCATCAAAAATATAAGATATTATACATATGTATGTATATGTATTTTACATATTTTATAATCACTTTCAAAAATAGTATATTCCTTCTAAGAAATCATTAATCATGGCCCTGGTATCTCAACCAACTTATCTAAAACTTTTGACTCCCAAAAACCTGAAATAAACAAATGACTGAAAGTGCAGAAAATCAATTAAAAACACGAGAAACGCAAAATGTTCACAATGTAATGACCCAGCCACCGGATGACCCACCACCACGAGGTCCAAGGACCCGAGAGAGTCAGGGTCAAGGATCGCGCCACCATAATGATAAACTGTCAAAAGTACAACCGCTAGATTCATATCGGCAAATGGCAAGCCACTGGCCAACCACCCCGGGAAGTGGTTCGGGCCCAACCCACGCGCCTAACACATTAACACGGCCCAAGGACTCGGCCTCGGCCTCGGCCTCGAAGGACCTGCTGCCCCGCACTAACTGTCGATCGCAACTTTATGACTTTCTGTGTGTGGGGTTTGTTCAGTTTTTGGGTTAATTTAGGGTTAGCCGCGCATTTAACGACGGGAAATTTGTCAGACGCTGACAGTTTTCAATTATATGTTTGCATATCGAGCGGGTTCTAATGCCATAATGCCTTTGTGGCATGTTTCCACTTACAGGAAGCCAGGTCCCAGGTCCTTGCATAATTATAAAAGTCCATAAAGTCACTGGTGGGTGGTTGTCAAGGCTACCCCAGATTCGGTAACTACTCGAAATAATTATATTTTGAGGATTTTTGACTTGGTAACTTAAGTGAAATGTTTTAACTTTTTCCACCTTTTGGAAATTTTTACTTTTAAAAAGAGTGTTAAAGTATAGTCTGGTTATTATACAATTAATACATCTTTAGTTCCTTGGCTTATTTATATGGAAATTATATTTTTAAACGCAAAAAAAACATATTCAAACTCGGAAAATGCTAAATATTTAATTTGTATAAGTTTTATAAACTTTTTCACCTTTTCAGTCTAATTTTGTTATAGAAATAGAGTTAAAGCAGAGTCATATTATTACAAATAAAATAAAAACACCTCTTAACGAGGTGAGATTAAGGTGACGATGGCAACTTCAAGTTCAAAAGTTTCTGATCTCAAATTTTGTGATGATTAATAGTAACGTTAACAAAAATAAATTACAAATAATTAAACTAGTTTCTAATTCGACACGATGCTCTTTAGTTTCAAGGCTAGGTATTTTACAGCTTAGTGCCGAAAACGAAATTAGTTGAATTATTTGTTTCAGTTTTTATTTCAGTTTCAAAGATGTTAACAATACCTTTCGATTAAGATATAAATGCTTGCGATCGGACTATAGTAGCAGATTTTTAATTATACGGCTCTATATAGTTTATATAGTACGTCTCCTTGCGCACCACAGTCTCGGTGCTCATCGTCACTACGTGGACTGCCGTCTATAGTGATAGAAGCCAAGCCGAGAGAGAGAGAGAGACAGCTAGTTTTGTGTAGTGTTTATGATTGGGTTTTATATTTTATTGGATTGTAAACTTCATAAAGTTTATTGCTTGCTATTTGTTGTGAAAGTATAGTTATCCATCTCCGCATTAGTCAGGAATGATCTTCAACATCATACATATCATATCATGCATCAAAAATGAGGCGTACCATGACAATGATGATCAAACCAAATAGGAAAAAATCCATAGCTCTCAGATAAAAATTGTCTTCTATTACGGGTCTCTCTACGTGAGGGTGGATCTGAAACAACCTCCAGATTCCCCTCTGGAGCTGATAATAGTAGAAAGCATCAGCTTCGGCGGCAGCATCACGATGCTCCCTATCCAGCTGGGTAACCCGCTGCAGAAGTTCATAGGCCTGATCCGACTTGCCCATAAGTTTTAGAAGTTTGGCAACGTGGAAGAGAGTTTCCGTGTTGCGTGGATCGCGTTGCAAGGATGTGATCACCTGAGACTCGGTGACGGCGGCTGCGAAGACTGCTCGCTTGCGCCTCAGGACCAATCCCACTATGCCGTCGTTTGTAAGCGGCAGACCTGCTGCCTGACCTATGGCCACCACATCCCCATCCATTTTAAGAAGATAGTCCAGAGCGCGATTGTACAAATTAATGGTTTTTCGGAACTCCAAACGCTTCAGCCAGAAGTCTCCACGGGCCTTCTTGAAGGCAAACCTTCTGCGTAGGATTTCATTGTCATCTATCTCCTCCAGGATCTCTTCTTCGATGGACAAAAGCTCGACTATATAACGTAGCTTCGCAAAGGGCGGAACTAGATATGCTCCATTGTTGTTCTTCAAGCCGAAGATGCCATATCCAAACTCGAAATCCATTGATACCGTGGCTATTTCGCCTTGCTTCATTGCCAACAAAGCCATTTCGAGGCCATCGACAAGGTCACAGTCACCCAGGTGACACTGATAGGCCATCACATCCTCCACAATCTTGTCGGGCGCCACCATCCCGCGTAAATTTATGGTCACTAAAGCACCACGTTGGGGATAAACACCAGGCTCCGGCCCCTTATGAACGACTCGTTTCTCACAGCGATAGTTATATTTTCTAAATATTATGGGATCTACATCATTGAAATTCGGTTCCTGGTTCCCTTCGAAATTCATATTAATATAGAAAATTTTAAAGAAATTTTACGGACACCAAAAAGACTTTCACTTGACTAGATTGAAAAACTAAGACAGAGCTCTATGAGTATGACTGAACTATGACTATATCGTACGACTGAGAACAGAATACTGGGGATTAGAACTGGGGATTCAGGCTTGAAGGGGGAGATTGAGAAAGCAGGGCCTACTTGGGATTGGATATTTGTACCAAGCCAAGAGATATTCCTTGCTACCTTTGGGTTTGATCATGATCATAATTTATAAATGATAAAGAAAATGTAGGCAAAATAATTTACCATATGGAAAACTAGGTAGAGTAAGTATTATGAAGTCTTAAAATGTTTTATGAAGCCTGGAACTTCTGATTTTAATATAATTAATTAAAATTCCAAATAAAAAATATATTTTGGAATCATATATCTGAAATTTTCCGTTTCAATTTATGCTAAAACTGTTAAGGGCTTGCGGAAAATGATTTTAATTTAAGAGATCAGATAGGTAATTACCCTCAAAAGAAAGTTTCTGCTTAGAAATTTTAAATAATTATTATTTTTGCTATTATTATTATTTTATTATTTTTCTTTATTTAATAATTAATACATTTTTATTTAATTTAATTTAATTTAATTTATTAATAATGAAACTGCTCTTAAAAGATATAAAGAAACATTTTCATTTTCAAGCGAACTTTCCCTTTGAATTATGCTCAAGCCGAGCTCCCCTTAAACATATTTAAGTAAAGAAGCCCCCATTAATTTATTTAATGACTCACACCCATTTCGCACCGTGTAGTTACACTTTAAACCAAACAAGAGACTTTCAAATGCAATAAAATGGCAAAATTAATGACTAAGCTTTTGTTTGCCAAGGCTCTTCAAAGACGCTGATGGATGTAATTATTATAGATAAACCATTATGCATGGACCATATATCACTAGGGGCTGCTGATTTATGTCTGTCCTCCTCAGAACCATTGACAACTCCATTTCTGGCCGCGGCGGGGTGGATTCCGAAGCTGACCAAAGCTGTTTACACCAAATTTATGTCACAAAATCAATTGTCCGACACAAAGCAATAAAAACAAGAGCAGAGGGGTCAGTGCTGGTCTCGGTGGGAATCGGAAACCGGGAATCCGGTATATATCGAGGGAATTCGGCGCTAATCCGCCGTGTTGCATAATTTTCCAACCCGCTGAACCGTCCCAGAACCGCCTCTGACCCGCCAAGATTGTCGCCGTGTAATGAAGAGGTCACCCGGTCACTCGGTCACTGTTTGTTTTGGTTTTGTGACAGTTAAAGGATTACAGCGGCCGCGACATGGGCGCGAACCTTGCGGTGACATCCTGTGACTTCCCGCCGGACAGCTGCGCATCCTGCCAGTGTCCCTCTCCATTCAATTCATTCTTCCCTTTGATTCGATAAGGTTTTGGTTTTTGTGGAGCATCCAAGCGGGGACAATGGCTTGTGTAACTCAGCCAGGATGTGCTGCTCGCCCTGGCCAGTTTATGCAATGTCATATCCTGCTACGGCAGGAACACACATCCTGCGAATGAATGGCTTGATAAATGGTTGAACACTGTACTTTGGTGACTTTCTAGGACAATCCTCCCACGAATCACATTGAATCCAAGATATTCTTTATATAATCCAGGAGAAGGAATTCTCTGCATTTATTTCTTGAAATTAAAACAATTTGAAACAGTAAGCCTTGGAAAAAAATATATATAAAATTCAGCCGGCTTTCATTGCAAGTTTTCCTTGCCAGGATGTGCTCAGTGATGTGTGCGTAAATAACTTACAAGTAATAAAATCCGTTATGGGACACGGACACGGACTGCATATGGGAGATGGGTCTGTTTTCTTAATTAATTTTCCGTGTTTTTCTTTCGGGCTGCTGCAGCAGCCAAAGGGCCATTCCTTGATTGGCCAAAGGTCGCGCCGGGTCAGAGGAGGGTCAATGGGATGCTGGGCGGATGCTGGGAAAGGGTTGCAGGGAGTAGCCTAATCCAATTACCGATTGACCGCGTAGTCGCGCGTAATGGATAAAGTTTACTTTCAGCTTATTTTCTCCCAACCCCTTTTCCATTTTATTAAAATGTTTATAATTAGGGAAAGGAAAATAGAAAGACTGGGAAAGTTCTATGGGAGTTTTCCGAGTGTTTCTTTAGGCTGTTTTTTACTGAAAATTAATTAAATCAGTTTGGCTGGGAACAGAAACTTATATATTTCAAAGATCTTGTAGTTTTTTTGTTATTGAAAATGTTTTTTCGCTTTATTTTTACTTAGAATAAATTAAATCAGTGGGGAAAAGAGGGACTTCTGAGGTTTTTATTGGCTAAGAACAGAAACTTATTAATTTTGTATTATTTTGCCATTTAAAGGGTTTTTTAGCTTAATATTCAATTACAATAAATTAAATTAGTTGAAAAAATAGGGACTGATGAGGTTATTTTGGCTGAGAACAGAAACATATTTGTTTGCAAAGATCCTCTGGTTTTTTTTGGGTCTTAAAAGTCAGCCCAATATATAAACTTCTTTCCGCCGTCTTAAGGAACTTTTAAGCAGCTAATTAAAATCCTTAAAGATCTTAGATAATTTATCATTAAATAATTTCAATTGTCAGATCTTCGATTCCCCCTTGAATACTGTCAAGTGTTGTGTCAATATCATCTCATTTATTATATATCTTTTTTATTTTTATGCAAAAGAAGATCATCATCAAATGGATCAGTAATTGTCCTTGCCGTTTCTTGAGGGGATTGAGGCTTTATAGAATGAAAGGAAAAAAAAACAGATGGAGACGCCGACAGCTGTCCTTTGGGTGTTGCTGCCACCGCCGGAGATTTTTTCACTTCTCCATTGTGTTGCGTCGCTTCCTTTTTGTCAATGTGCAGTTACGTCTTCGAGGTCCTGTCCCCGTCTTTATTTTTTTGTTGTCTTCTTCCTTTTAGATTTTTATTTTTTTTTTCGCCAGTGTGGCATGTGCCGCCGCTTTATTATTTGTGTGCCAATTGGCATTGCAGCTGCCCTCGTCTCTGGTCTCCTTTTGTCGAACTCTCGAACGGAACTCGAGTCATTGTCAAAATCCAGCAAAAATGCGCCAATTACGTTGCTCATTATCTTTGGAGAACTTCGGAAAGGTGAAGGGAATTGGAAGTGGAACAGGATCAGGATCAGGATCAGGCTCAGCTGCCGAGCTTGGCGCTGACTTAGGCTGTGTTTTTTTGCCTTTTTTTTTAAAGACCTTTTGTTCGAGGAAAAATGTCAAAATAATCCTAATTTGATAATTGTTCAAGGGATTTCTTTTGGTTTCTGAGAAAAATTCCTATAAATTATTAAGAATTTTTGAATCGATCAAGAAAGGTAAATGAAAGATATTTATATTAAATAGGGAACACTTTAGTTGTATATCCCATTTTCACAGAGTTCCAGGTATTATATTAATTAAATTTTTAAAATAGCAACATTATTGATGGAAGTTAAAACAAAATCTTGGTTTTGATAGATAGATAATAGATAAATTCTTGGAGAACATCGCCAGGCAAGCCGATTTAGCCAATATTTTTATTTATTCCATAATTTATTGAATAATAAGACATTATGTTTTACTATTTAATTAATTAGCAAAAAAAATATGTTTACTTTAAACCCAAAACAGCAAAAAATAAAATGTAAATACTCATTTTCACCAGCTTCTTTTTTTTTCTTTTTAAAAACCATTTCCTGTTGGAAAATTCAAAAATTCTATTAACAATAGCAGCGCGAAAAAGGGGTGTGTGCAGATGGCTTAATAATAAAGCCTAATTTTCCAGCTTTTCACTGCTAAAAAAATACAAAAAAAAACTGCCTTATTGCCTTAAAAAAAACCCACCCACCCATTAGCTTAAAAAATCCACGTTAATTTATTTAAATTTTCATCCATTGTCCAAACATAAATAGTTCATTAGGCGGAGAAAAACCAGTTGTGAGGAACGGGACACTTGAAATTACGCTTAATTGGCAAAGAAACAATGCCTTTGCCTTTGCCTTGTCGTGGAAAATGATAAGGAAAACTCCCTAATTACAAACAAGATTTTCCTATACAGAGGAAAGGGGTTGAAGTCGTCGCGCCTGGGAACCGAGAAACCCCTTTTTTCGGGGCTTTCCTCGTAGTTTTTCGTGGAAACTGTCCCCCCCTAGAGCGCCATCGAATTTTTTAATAAATATTTGACATGCCAGCAGCGAAGGGAAATCGAGAAATGAAAATCGAAATCCATTCATTGTGTGCAAACAGGAGGTTTTCGATCCGCGCCACCCTAAGCGGAAAATTTGTTTAAACAACTGAGCAAATATAGCGCGGAAATCCTTAAAAAAAATTCCCTCCGGTAGGGGTAACTTTTTTTTCGGAAATTTCTACCCCAAAAAAGAGAAAATATGAAATAAAATTGGTGAAAATGCATTAAGTACACACGAGAGCCTGTTAAGCTGGCAATCAAAATACAAACAGAAGGGGAGACGGGATCAATGGGAGCTATTGTTGTCCCAAAACTGAAGCACCTGAGTGCTAGCGACGACATGCTGACTCCTCTGTATGTGCATTTTGCAACAATTTCACCAACCAGGACGACCAGGACGACAATCCCTTGATAATCCCTTCAATCCCGCTGTAAACTCCCAACTGGTTACTGGCTACTTTTTTTTTTTGCCTTAAATAGCGCATTTTCCAAATCAGCGCACACGGCGGCTCGCACAAAGGATTTTTCGCCCTCAATTACACAGCAATTTCGATTTAAAAGAATTTTTGAAATATAAAAATAAATAAAATAAAGAGAAATGGGCACGGGCAAAAATATTATCAAGTGCTGCTTAATTGTCAAAAAGAAATGAAAAAGGGGGACACATAAATAAAGGTGATATTAATAATAAAGGGGGGTTGTCAGCATTTTCCTGATTTTTTTCTATGCTTAAACTTAAATATCATGTCATAATTATTATTTACTTTAAGTTACAGTTTATGAAAATTTGTTTTAAAAATATACAAGTGCTTATTAATAATACTGATTAATCAGTAGAAAATTTATAAACTATAAAGTAATATAATAATAAGAAAGAAGGTTATTTTAGATTCAATGTGAAATTATCAAAGT
Organism: Drosophila asahinai; assembly: GCA_008042795.1. Classification (NCBI taxonomy): domain Eukaryota; kingdom Metazoa; phylum Arthropoda; class Insecta; order Diptera; family Drosophilidae; genus Drosophila; species Drosophila asahinai. Next base: position 28,825 of record VNJZ01003619.1, read on the forward strand.
TGTTGATGTTTTTGTATGCAGAAATAGATTTTAAATTTTTTTCCAGCTTTAATAAAGACACGTTAAAATTTAAAGATTTTAGGTGGTTTTTTTAAACATACATCTAGCCATTTTGCCAGTTTTTCTTAAATATTTTAAGCATTTATTTATTAACTAAGTATATACATAAAGTTCTACTTTACGGGCTTAAGCATTTCTTGTTTTCACAACGTTTCATAAATTAAACAAGTACAATATGTGTCCTATACACACCCTTTGAAGTATGCAACGAAGTCTTTAAGCTTGAAACCCCTAAGAAAAGGATAAAATCCTCGTACACAACTAATTGCATACTTTTAGACGCCTTCAAATAATATTCTATAATATTTAGGGATGCTAACTGTTTTTAAATTCAACTTTTGCCTCAATTTCAAACATAAAATCATCACAAAATCATTAAATAAATAAAACCTACCAAGACAAACCAAGTTGAATATATATTTCCAGATAGTAGCCCTTGCCAAGAGTGTTGGTGGAAGCTAAATTTTTCGAAAGTCAAACATATTATTCGTCGGGAATCATTTAAGCGAACCAGTCGGAAAAATTTATTGAAGAAATATAAGTCGCAAAGATCAGTTATCCGTTTTTTCTTGTTTTATTGTTATAGTTTATAGTATGGAGAATAACGGCGAAAGATTCTATCCGAAAAGTAAGAGACAAAAAAGAACTCTCAGTATTGGTAAGTCATATCTATTGTAGTAGTTTCCTTGCGCACCACAGTCTAGGTGCTCATCGTCACTATGTGGACTGCCGTCCACAGTGATATTTGTGCATGAAGTTGCTTACCTTAATGGTTTATTGTTATTAACATTTGTGTGAAAAAGAAAGGGCCCTTCTGACTAGAACTATAATACCCTCTACAGAGGTATAATAATTAAGAAAACACACATTTTAGAAAACGATTCTTTTCATTATATTCATGGACTATATGCCCATAAATTTGAATTTGGGAAAATAAATATCATAATTATAATATTATAGTTATAGTTATTATATTCATATATTTTAAGTCATTTTAGATTCAAGTTTTATGCTTTTTTTGATAAAATATCTCAAGACTCTTATTTATTACTAGTTATTACTAGTTATTACTAGATATTACTATTTACTATTAACTATTTTTTAACTTTATTTCCCTAGTTATGTTGATTACATAGGGAAACAAAGGTAAAAAAGTAGTACAAAATAAGTCTTAAGCCTCCAAAATTCCAAATCTACACAAATACAAGACATTTACATATATAGATGTACATACATATAAGAAATATAAAGATATAAAATATCTTACATCTTACATATAAAGAAGAAGAAAAATATATAAATGTAATACATAATAATAATAATATCAGCTAACGGAATATCCGGCTCGAAGGACCAATGTTTGTGGTGGGGAGCGACAAGTCAAGATAACATCCCAACAAAAATACAATATATATTTAATCTTAATGCACATAAACACTGTACACGACAGTCATGTAAAAACAATATAAAATCACGATCTAGTACTCCCTGAGATATATGTTTATCCGATCTAGTAGTTCTGGCCCAGCTGTCAGTTGAAGCTAGTCGACAGCTCTCCCCACCAGATTCATTAGTCCCCCAGACTCAGCCCCGTTCGCATCGCAAGTGGCAGCAGCTCCTCATTTTAGTTCCGAATTCCGAATTGAATTTCCAAACTAACAAATAGATATTTCCCTATCTATAATCAGTGAACATGTCGGAGAATTCAGGTGACGCAGCCATGCAAGGCGAGACCACAGACGAGGAGTTCTTGAGCTTCAGTTCCGATTCCTCCAGCGACATGGAGGAGACTCAAACCACAACAAATGTTGTCGTGGAACAGCCCACTGTTGTGCAGGTGGAGCCACAGCCTGAGCCAATGGACGCCACAGATACCGACATGGAACCAAACCAGAGGGAGAACACCGAGAACTCTGAGGAATACGAGACAGTCTCGTCCACTGGCTCCACTTTGGACGCCGATGATGGGGGGGAGGCTGACGACGAATACGAAGACAGCAACAATAGCTACGACCTCAATGGAGATGAGACTGGCTACGACGATGATGATGAGGAGGAGGAGACCCATCTCAATATGGTGGACTACGACTCGGATTTTGTGCAGATAGAGAGCCCGGGCGAGTACAAGGTCGGTGGCTATCATCCAGTGACCGTGGGCGATGTCTTCAAGGATCGCTACTATGCCCTCCACAAGCTTGGCTGGGGACACTTCTCCGTCGTCTGGATGTGCTTCGACAGCTGGATGGAACGCTATTGTGCCGTCAAGGTGGTCAAGTCGGCGGATCACTTCACCGAGACAGCGCGCGATGAGATCGAGCTACTCCATGCCATCTCGATAACCCACTGGCATCCGCTGAACGATCGCATTGTCCGCCTCTACGATAGCTTCAGTGTGAGCGGCATCCATGGCACTCACCTGTGCCTGGTCTTCGAGATCCTGGGCGATAACCTCTTGAAGCTAATCCAACGCTCTCGCTACCATGGACTGCCACTACGCAACGTCAAGCAGATAGCCCTGCAGGTGCTGGAGGGACTGTACTATATCCACAACCAGTGCTGCATCATCCACACCGATCTAAAGCCCGAGAATGTCCTGGTGGTGGGCAACGATCTGGCGGTTCGCGCCCAGGCCACCCGCGTGGTGGCTGAATTCTTCAGGGCCAATGCCCATCTCATCAAGCCGAGGTGAGTGAGAGTTTCTATCGGGAAGGCTTTTTAGAGTAGGGTATCATCATATCATATATCATATCAGGTTTTTTGCAATATTTATCACCAAAATTGATCGATATATCTGATATTTTTGATATTTTTATATTTTTTAGTATAAAGCTACGTACTCAGACACACGAAAAGTGTTCCTAAGCAGTGCGATAGAGCGAGAGGGTGACTATTGACCTCTCGTTTTGACTCAATGCTTAGGAACACTTTTCGTGTGGCTGAGTACGTAGCTTAAGACTCTTAAACCCCCCAAAATAACATTAACTTTAAATGCATTTTAATTTTTTTAGCTTTTTATGAGTTAAAAATAAAACAATAAACTTTTCTCCTATAGAGAACAGAGATCTTAAGGTTGAATAGTTTTAAGTAGTTCAAGGATACAATAAAACAAACTTTTTTAACTTAAGGTTGAATAGTTTAAGATAATACAAGAAGAAAGTTAAAGAAAGAAAATGAAGACTTCATTTCATTTTTTAAACAATGATAAAGTTCAATTTTCTCGAAAAATGACACATATTGGTAACACTATTTTAGCTCCTTCCATTAAAGGAAGGAATAGTATAAGTAAGGATACAAGAAAAAACTTAAAAGACTTCTTTTCATTTATTAAACAATGAAATGGTTAAATGTTCTAAAAAAATTATATATATTGGTAACATTATCTTAGCTCCTTCCATTATGTGCGTTTATGTTTTTGTAAAAGCTCTTGCCGCGCTCATCTTTTCTTTGTAAGATTTGTAAGTGTAGTGTGACCAACCATTATCAAAAAATATATTTCGATATAAATATTTATTTTTTAGTAAAAATATCGAGATATTGATATTTTGATATATTACCAACAAGCTTTATATAATTTTTAAAAACCTTTATGAACTCGCTTTGGGGATCACTAAATGATACCTCCATTTAGAGATTTCCATGTTCTCTTTTGTTTAATAAATCGTCCCACAGAAATGCCGCTGGTGGCTCGCCCGGAACTCACTCACCGGGGGGCAGGGGCGGAGGACAGTCCGCCAGAAATGGCAACAAGAGCGCTGCCTGCAAGGGAGCCGGCGCCAAAGGCTCCCCTAATACCACCAACGCATCTGCCAACAACGACGGTACTGTCGCACCCGCAGCCAAGTTAACCAAGTCCGCCAAGCGCAAGTTGCGGGCACGAGCCAAGCGTAACGTTAGCTTCTTTCTGGAGCACCGCCAGTGGCTGCGCCAGCAGGCCCTGGAAGACTTGATGACTCTGGCCAGATATGATTTCCTCACGCCGGCCATGGCCGTCCAGGCTTTCACCGGAAAGCTGGCCTTCATGCCCGCCTTCGACGATGGCCTGGTGGTTTTCGATGACAACGACCTCGAACAGTTGTCCAGCCTCTTGGAGAGCAAATCCTACCCAGTTAAGATTCAAAACATTTGGCAGAGCCCTCAGTCCGAGCTCCAGTGGTTGCCAAAGGAACGCTATTCCGATACCGTGCGTCTGCTGGTCAGGGATCCGGTGGAATTCATGTGGATGGTGCAGAAGAAGGTCGCCGACTGGGATTCGGCGGAGCGGGAGCGCCATCAGTTGGACAAGGTGACGCCACGGGGCAGGAAGCAGGCCAAGCCGCAGGCGAACGCTGGTGCCAAGAAGAAGCCAACAGAGTCGGCGGGATATTCAGCTTTGGTGAGTCCATCTATTATAAGGGGATCATATTTTGAGTGTTATCCTTAGGATCAGAGGGAGACCTGCCGCTATCTACCGAACATGGATATCATTTCGCGCAAGGATCCGGCCAACGAGTACTGCTCGGTCAAGGTGAAGATCGCCGATTTGGGCAATGCCTGCTGGTTCAACCATCACTTCACCGACGACATTCAGACGCGCGAATACCGCGCCCCCGAGGTCATCATAGGCGCCGGCTACAACGAACTGGCGGACGTCTGGAGTGCCGCCTGTCTCTTCTGGGAGCTGGCCACCGGTGACTATCTGTTCAATCCCCAGGAACGCCGCGGTCGGGCCACCTTGGATGAGGCACACATTGCCAGCATCATCGAGACGTGCGGCCCCATTCCGCAGGAACTGATTAAGCTCGGGGACTTCTCACCGAATTTCTTTCATAAAAATGGACAGTTGCGGAACATCACCGGCCTGCAGCCGCGTTACCTGGACGACGTCCTTGTGAACAAGTACCATTGGTCCGACAACGATGCCCGACAGTTTGCGGGCTTTTTGAAGCCAATGCTGGACCCGGATCCTCGCAAGCGCTCCTCTGCTCTGAATGCTACGGTGCACGGTTGGCTGGAGGATCGGGAGGATCGCAGGCATGGCGTGAGGGACCGCAAGCTGGCCAAGGAACGCTGTGCGCAAAAAAAGGACAAACACACACCCAATCCGCAGCAACCTAGCCGCAAATAAGCTCTGCTTTCGTTTTTCTCTCTTTTCTTTTTCAAATTCAAGTTAAAATACGCCGCCATAGGCTTGCTAGTTTTGCAACACTGGCATCGTCGAATTTCGAGCTTACCATAGGCGCGCGTAATTTCAAGCACTTTTTTTTCATAGTAGGGACATTTTTTGGCTAATTTTATACTATCCATAAATTTTAGTTCATATTCAACACACAAACACACAAACACACACACTCACACACAATTGTACAATTTCTGTAAAACCAAAAGATCTGGGTGAGGAGCGAAGGTGGCAGGCCAGCTGGAACACGACCCGGGACCCCGTTTGACGCCTCATGGAGCTTTCCTTCATCGTACTTCGCCATTTTGCTGCCGATAAGCACGATACCATGATATGCAACATACTATGGGAACTTAGTCACAATCTTTTCGATCTAATTGTAAAGTCCCTATCATTGCCTTAATTCACGATATAAAAAATTCTCCAACTGGTACTTATTGGCCAATATGTCAAACTCAATCCTATGGTTTTCTTTGTTATCTGAGGCGAAAATAGCTAAAAACAGCTGTGAGCTTTGCGCCAAAATAGCCAAAAGATCAGCGCCTGTGCGAATGTCCCACTTGATCCTACGGTTTTCTTTCTTTTTCAACACTTGTCTTAGCAGTTAATTAAGTTCAAAAGTCAACAAAAGGCAACTAGGAAAATAAAGCCCAGTATGAGGCGAAAATAGCTAAAAACAGCTGTGAGCTTTGCGCCAAAATAGCCAAAAGATCAGCGCCTGTGCGAAACAGCTGATGCGTCGAGGTGCCATCGCTAGAACTTGGAGGAAATAATTGAAATCGCGCGCTGTTTTTGTCTCTGTTTGTTTATGCCAAAGTCCAGGTCTTGAGCGGAGTACGTCCCCATTAATTAATTGTCTAGCTCTCTGGCAAGATCGATCGGCCCAGTGCTACCATATAGTAAAAGACGCCAGTGACGACCACCAACAGTTGGCGCTCTATTTTGTGAGTGGAATTTTTAAAGCTGGTCGTGTGCAGCTGCAAGTGACAATCGTTGTGTTTGGCGTTGTTTGTTATGTAAAAAGCTAACGCGCGCACATAAATTGTCTGGCGCGTTGATAACAGCAGCACTCGACGCAACGCAGCTTGATAAACATGCTCTCGTTCCTACACAAAACACAAACAACACCGAGAGAACCCATGCGGAAACGATTCAAACGACCCACTCACACACACACATGCAACCGCCGCCCACACACCTCGCACCTTGGGCTGTCATCCAAGGTTGCTGGCTAGAGATGAGCGATCAGCGGCATCAGTGTGTGGGCTGCCCGCTGTGTCGTGTCACGAGGCTTGGCTAGCTTTTATCTAAATTTAAAGTTAAACTGGATTTTTTGTTAAAAACTTTAAAGAAGGGTCTTATATATTGATGTGTAGGTGTTTTTTAAGATAGCCAAGCTTTTTAATCATACTTTCCACTTTCTCTACATATTTTTAAAGCAAATTTGAGCAATAACTTGTTGATTTCGCATATTATATTATATTCCTCAACACTTTTCTCACCAAAATTATTTTTGTAATAAGAGAGAAAGCTTTCTGAGAATTTATGATCTTAAAAAGTATAAAAATAAATTTGAAAAAATCGATTTACTACGTATTTAGTTTCGCTCATCTCTGGGGCATGTGACTCTGATACTGACATGAGCGCCAAATTTGAACTGTCAAGACCAGAACGCTGCGCGTAACAGCCCCTTTATCGCTTATCTTGCGCCAGAAACAGATAGTGCCGCTATATACTCCTCCTCCTTATCCACCTGCCCATCGGATTTGCATCGATGTTTGGAGTCGTCGTACGCCTTTTTCACCCGTCTGTTTTTGCTTCGTTTCACGCACACACACACACACACACAGCAGGCCCAGGGATTGGCTTCGCGACGAACTCTGGAAATACCTCCTCCGATCTCCAGCTCCGACGCCAACGTGGTCGGGCCGTCGTCGTTGTCGTCGTCGTTGCCGTCGTCGTTGCCGCCGTTGACTCGCGGATTATTATTTAATGTTGGCCGCAGGTCTTCTGGGTCCCAGAAACGTTCTAACCCTGCCGGCGTTCAATTCATGGAGGACGCTCCTCCGGACCGCTAGACACCGCACATTGTATACAGCAGCAGCAGCACTACGAGTCCAACAGCGGAAGCTAAGGGGAACCGGCGTCCAAGATCATCACAAGCTACAGCCACAGCAATTATTAACACGAACGTAAGTTGTGCCATCAAAGACTTCCGTTAAACCCCATCCACATCCATTCCCATCCATCCTCCTTGTTGCCTCCTTGAAGCTACACGGCCATGGACACTCCAGGGGATATCTTCCGCGGCGTTACGGATCGCTTTGCCGGCGTCACCGTGGACGGGCACCAAGAGAACGTGGCTAATACCACCTTCAGGGAGAAACTAGAGAGTGAGTGTATGCCTGTGGGATGAGTAAAGTCCGCAGACCTTCTCATGTGATCCCCTTGACATCTTTGCCAACCAGAATCCCTGGACTTTTGGATCGCCAACAAGAACCGGGCGATTTGGTTCCGTGTGTACAAGGAGCAGGCCGACTGGGTGCCCGTGCTGGCTGAGAATGGTTTCGATTTCCATCATGCCCGCTTCGGGGAGGTGGTCCTGTACCGTTGGCTGCCGGAGGACGAGTCCAGCAACCTGCCCACCTATGCCCACACCCTGATGGGCGTCGGTGGGCTGGTGATTAACGACCAGGACGAGGTGCTGGTGGTCTCCGATCGGTATGCCATGATACCCAATAGCTGGAAGCTGCCCGGCGGCTATGTGGAGCCGCGGGAGAATCTCATCGATGCGGCAATACGTGAGGTGGCCGAGGAGACTGGCATCCGCACCGAGTTCCGTTCGGTGATCAGTCTGCGGCATGCTCACGGCGGCAGCTTTGGCTGCTCCGATCTGTACGTGGTGGTGGGCCTGAAGCCGCTCAATCTGGACTTTAAGCGCTGCGAGCGCGAGATTGCCAAGCTCCAGTGGATGCCCATTGGCGAGTATCTGGAGCATCCGCAGGTGCATGAGACCAACAGGCAGTTTGTTCGCACCTATCTGGACTACCAGGAGCGGGGGCTGACCATCACCTGTCGCGACGACATCCACCAGGTGCTCCAGAAGAAGTACAACCTGTATTATGTGGAGGAGGAGAAGCAGCAGGAGGAGGAGGAGCAGCAGCAGCAGCAGGAGGATCCAAACAAGCAGTAAGAGGGCTCCGTACAGTGGCCAAAAATCCCTAGTGCAATTTTTTTTGTAGGTCTCTTTTTCCCATCACCCCAAGCAGCACAAGTAATATGTTTATAATTTAGTTAAATAAATGCTTTTTTTATGTATTTTCTAGCTTTTCTTTTTTGGTTTTTTAGTTATTAATGTTCTGTTCCTTATTTTTTAGATCTTTCGTAGCAAAAACATGTTTAAGTCAGTGTTCTATGTAAACCCCAATGAAAACTCGGGCGGCATTGCTGTAAAGGTGACAATAAAACCCATATATGTTTACCCAAATCTAAGTTAGTTAAATCTATTATCTATTATGATTATGTGGATAATTCCTATTGTCTTGGAGAGATATAGACGGCTCCTAACAGTGTCTATTAGCCAAAGATCTAAGAAGCCAATTGACTTACTTCTTGGACTTTGTGTTTAGTCTTAAAGTCAAAGAACTCGCTCAATTTGAGAACTGCGTTAAAGCGACATTAAAATAAAGGGTGTTCTGGTAATAATATTAATAATATTGCCATGATAATATTAATAATATTACATTAACAGCTCTTTTTGGTGTTTTGTATGTGTAATTTCCATTAAGACATGGTTATTGCTTCAAAACTAGAACACTTTAACACGTTAAAGTAAATAAGTTTTTTTTTTTTGTCACAAAAAGTATACAAATAATCCATATTTTATAATGTAGTTCCTGAATATTTAATGGACATGTTTAGTACAAATTAAATAATCTATAAAACTCGCAGAAAGTCAGAGCTTACAACAAATATACAAAAAAGAAGAAAAAAGGAAAGTTAGAAAATTCCAAAATGGTTTCCAAAATGCAAACACTGGCCAAAATAATGATTTTAGAAGGCTGTAACATTTATATGTACTTTTCCAACCAGTTAAATGTCAAAAACAATTGAAAATAAGCGACAGAGGAAAGAATTCCATTAAGATATTATTATTATACATAAAAGTTGAGTAACATATTCCTAAAAAGCTGAGAAGGCGATCTGAAATAATCAAAATTACAAGAAATTTAACCAAACAAAATATGGACTTAAAGTCTGAGTTACCACAACTTATATATATCCCTATCTATCCCTATATCTATCTATTATTATCTATTCTATTAACCAACTAAACCAACTATATATATCAATTTTTTTTGTAGACCAATAAAAGGTAAATACATATTCCATATATTCTTTTATTAACTTTTATTTATATAACTTTTATGAATGATTCAGAAGAGTCAAAAAGGGCTTACACTAGAGCTGGGGAAAAATCGATTGCAATATCGATACTTTCGATTCTTATTTTTTGTTCAAACATCGTCTCTTTTTTGGGAAAAATCGATGAATCGTGGCCATTCATCTTATGGATCATCAATGGCTTTTGAACATGAAATCATTTTGTTTTTTTGTAATGTTCTGGAAACGTAAAAACGAATTCTTCCGCTATTTCTGTTTTAAAATCTTATAACCTTTCTTTATTTATTTTATTGAAATGTATTTTTGGTTTATTCTTTATATGTATAAGTATATTTTCTCCATTAATTGGTCTCTATAAATTACAAAAAAAAAAATAATAGTTTTATTTCAATTTAATCGATCTTTTTTTCTAAAAGATTTTAAAATATCGATGCACTAAGAATCGATTTTGTCCCAGGTCTAGCTTATACACCCTTCCCAAAAACCCTTAATGTCTTGTACAACTTGCGTATTTATTTAAATCATCAACAACATGATTACCATACATATCTTTTTGTAATAACAAATTAGTTAAGATTACAAAATTGCTTGTTTCTTGCAAGTGATTTATTTGGATGACTCTACACCGAAAACCTAGGATTTAAGATCAAACAATGCTTTCGAAGTGTGTGTAAATAAATGTATGATTAATGGGTATTGGCAGTTCTTTTCTAAACGCATCTATTGTTTATTATGTTTCTGTAAATGACATCCAAAATCGCACAAAACCAGACGAAAACCTCATACGAAATGGATCTATAAAATGGATGGATCTATCTACTCTGCAATTTCCTAAAAACTAATTGAAATTTCACGAAAAAAAAACGGGCATTCCTAGAGACCGGTGAGCTCGGAGAGCGGCCAGATGCGGCAGAGTACCCGGCTTCGGATGAGGCCAATGGGTATGGGTCCGTAGTAGCGGGAGTCTGAGCTATTGGCCTTGTTATCGCCCTCGATCCAAACGTGGCCGCGCGGCACATAGTCCCTCACCATCAGGGGCTTCTTCTTGCCGGCGCCTCCGCCTTGAGGCTCCCCACCACTAAACTCGGTCTCGATGGGATGCGGCTTCTGGGTGAGCACCGGATCGCCGGGCACGGCCACAATGCGCTTGCAAATGTACTGACCGGCATTGATGGGGGAAATGGCAATGACGATGTCGCCGGGACGATAGGTGCGCCAGTGCTTCGACAGGCGTTCGGTGAGCAGCACATTGTCCGAGTACAAAGTGGGCTCCATGGAGGGTCCCTTGCACTGCAAGCGGAGGATAACCCATATCAGTGGTTAGAGCACATGCTCTTCTCCTAACTCTTCTTACCAGGACAAAGTCACCGATGTACTCGAAGGTGCAGTGTGTCATGGCGGCGTAGGCCACTGTGTAGCGGGCTAGGCGGCCCAGACGAGCGAGGACCTTCATGGCAATCCCTCAGCGCTCAGGGCATTGCCCGTGTCCAGTAGAGGGATGAGTCTTGGGTCAGGAATGGATCTTCTCCTCGAATGTTTATGTTGTGTAAAATCCGGCCCAGGGCTGCGGCGCACCTCTACGTCAGCTGATACGCCGCACCAGGGCTGACGGAACAAATGGTAAGAAAAAGCTGACAATTTTGGCGCGCAATTCAAATGGCTGGGGAACAGGGACCGCGAAATGGGGGGCTTTTTGCCTCCTTTCATTGATAAAATTTTGACTATGAATGCCAGGCCTAGATAGTTCCGAAATAAGCCACAAATTTGATCAAGTCTATGAGGAATACACCTTAAAACCGTCCTCCAAAAAGGGAATTACGGATGCTAAGGTTAAAAAAAGCTCCATTTAAAAACATAAAAAAAAGTTACTTGTAATTTTGCATTAAATAATATTAAAATATCATTTAAATTCGCTCGTTCGCTACAGAGTGGTAATTATATGTTGTTGCTGCTTTGCTTGTACATTGCAGACAAAGCGTAAAAGAGAGGCTTTGTTTGCAAACTTATATGACCCTCTCTAGGCTAAAATACATAAATAATAGCCACTTAACACATCCATTTCATTTATTTTATGCAGGTCTCCAATTACATTTGTTTTTGTTAATGCTTACGATTAGAAATACACATTAGTTACATACATTGAGAGAGTTGCGTCTTACAATTGCTGTTAGGAAGAAAGGAGGTCTTGAATCGAACCGAAATCCTGGAAATTACACGCTGACTCTGTCCTGTATTTAGCCTGTATATATGTATATATATCTATAAAATATATAATGTGTAAGCGTTTAAACTAAAGGCAAAATAAATATGCAACAGCTACAGGCTACGACTATTTAAAACGCTTGGATTTCATTCTCAATTCAAAGAAATAATTTATGTAAATACAAATTGATCCGTAAATAACTTAAAAAATACAAAATAAGGTCAACAATCCTTGCAATAGCGCATAAAAATAGTTAAAATTCTACTAACACACATCCTATTTGGTTGCCTAATGCCCATCATATACATAAACATTTTGATCTCATATCTGATCTGTTTCTCTTCTTAAGGTTTCTGTTTTTGGAATCAAGAGTTCTTTCGCTGGAAGTTCGCGCACGTTTTTGTTTACTCGACTTTCTTGCCAGCGGCCACGGGCTCCGCCTTCTGGCGCTTCTCCTGCCGCTCGCGCACATCCACGGCGGCCAGATCGATGCCCGCCACATAGGCGTGCATCACCGAGATCAGGGCCTTGAGCACGGCAAAGGGGCCCGTGAGGAAGGCGAGTATCTTGAAGAGCGAGGCGCCGAATACTGCAAGGGAAGGAAGGATCGAAGTTAGGCAGGAAAAGGGAAAAGGAAAAGCTAGGACTTACTCAGCGGGCCGTAGGTGAAATGCAAGAGATACAAGCACACGTAGAACAGCTCGTTGACGCAGCACATGAAGGTGAGTATGTCCTTCTGATAGTACAGCCGCATCACAAAGTTCTCGTTGACCTTGTGCGAGCTGCGTCCCACCACAACGCTCCTAAAGGACACAGCAATTAATTAAAGTGAGCTGGCGTAGGGGAATGGCTAAACTTACGTCTGCATGAAGAGCCAGTGGCAGGCCACATCGATGGCAATGGACAGCTGGAACCAGAACATGTACTTGGGATAGAAGTAGGCCAGGGTGACCAGCAGGCCAGTGGTGCCGCATCTATCGGTCAACTGATCCAGCATGGCGCCGAAACGAGTGCCTGGAGAGAGAGAGAGAGATTAAGAGAGAAATTAATAAAGAGCTGTTAATATTATTAAAGCCCGAAATCTTCCATCTGCCTGGCGAAATTCAACCTTACTACGGCCTCTACGTCACCGATTGTCTATCCACCCAGCCGTGACCATATCGGGCCTGCCATTGGGTGAATAATATCGGCAGATAACAAACTATAGAGCCGCGCAGGGCAGGGCATGGACAGGTGTTTGAAGTGGGCAAAGTACGATCAGATAGACCTAGGGAGGGATCATCGCTGTTCGCGGGGGCACTTACTCTGATTGAAGGCTCGGGCGGCATGTCCATCGACGGCGTCCAGCAGGGCGGAGGTTACATAACACCAGCCGGAGATCACATAGTTGGTGGACATGAACCAGAAGGCGATCAGGGCCAGGATGATGCGGGCATAGCCTGTGGAATGTTTAAGAAAATCAATCAGAATTGGCGGCAGCGGCGGCAAAACTTCGATAGGAGTAAGAGGGGGTTGTTTTTTTAGTGGGGGTGCGGCGGCCCCTGCCCCTGAACCTGACTGGGGCTTCCAGGTTGGCAGCAGGAACGCGCCCCCTTTCCGCAGCCCAACTAATCCAATTAGCAAAAGGCCAGCGTATGTGTGTGTGTGTTCTTGTGTATACATGACCCATAAATCAACATATTCGATTTGTTTACCCCTCCGCGAACCCATCCAAGACAACAAAAAACAAACAGCACACTCACCGATCAAATTTGGCACAAAAATGAAAACGTTGTCATGCTCGGCTATGGCCATCTTGTGTCCTAGCTAACGTCCTGTTCCGCTACTTTTGCTGATGTGTGTGTGTGGTGTGCTGTGGCTTGGTGTGGGGGCTGGTGTACTTGAATTCCGCCGTGAACTTGCTGAATTTCCGGAATGTGAGCGCTGCTCCAAAAAATTGCAACCTTTTTGCGATGTATCTGTGCCAGTGTGACCAGCAGGAGAGCTCGCGAATGTAGTGTGGCCAGATTAAACTATTACAAAATGTTAGGGGAGCTCCTCTAAAGCTGAACTTGTTGTTTATTTAATTCAAATACAATAAATTAATAAAATATGATTTAAAATTTATATTTAAATCAATTTATTAATTACTTTAAGTGCTTTGGAGACTAAGATAATGTTATTTCTTTATTTTTACATTTTAATCTGAGACTGGTGGAAATACTTTCGATGAATAAATATTGGACAATTGCTTATTGATATTTAAATACAATTTATATTAATAATTTATTAATTTAATAGCTACAACAAAGTCGATTTTAATTGTTTGGTTGTGTTGATTATTTTTGTTGAGTCCCCCCAATGGCGCAAAATAGACAATATATATGCATGTTTCCTATTTTATTTATTATGTGATCAAGAGTATGCAACAATTTCCGAACATTAATATTTTCAATATAACAAAACAATTTAATTTAGCTTATTTTTTAATTGGAATATTAAAGATAAATTCTGCTGTTTTCCAATTGGAATACATCATGATACAATTATATAAGGTAGTCATGACTCACTTCACATTGGAAAAGGGAGAGAAAAAGATAGGAAAAGGTAGAAAGAGAAAGAGGTTGAGAGAGGGGAAGAGGATGAAATATGTGCTCCTCATTCATATTCAGCGTGGTTACCACTTTCTGACAGCTAAAACTCGTTGGGAATTATAGTGCAACGCTAGCGGTAAGTGCGAAAATACTGCAGAGAAAGAGAAAGAAAGTACTATCCAAAATATTATCCTCAAAAGAGGGCAGCTCTCTCGATGAGACCACCCTATATAATTGTATCATGGATGAGACTACCTTATATAATTTTATCATGGAATATAATGGTTCTCAGGTGATAGTGTGGCCGTAGTATGCAAAAGTCGTGCATTTTTGGAGCTTGACCATCTGGTCACTCCCGGCCTGGCAGCCAATAAACAAAACATTACACCTTTATATATTTTCTACAATTTCCACCGAAGAACACAAAGAAACACCTTGGCATACAGGTCTATTGAAGTATCTGCCGCATCCCGGGCTTCGGCTAGAGTGTGGAGCCACTGCGACCGCGAAGATGGAGCAAGCTGCAGGGGCAGTGAGTGCCAGTTTGGAGCAATACCTGCGAGCTTCCAGCAAGATCAAGAAATTCGAACGGGCCGGCTTCTTCAAGTGAGTATCCTTCCATATCCTGGAAATGTGGTTCAACCAATCTACGAGGAGAAGTCTTGGAAAGAAGTATCCATCCAGGCTCTACCGATGTATTAATCTGTGTTTTCCCTTTCGCCCCGCAGACGCTTTGCCCCCAGCGTGGGCGACGTTCAGGCGGACTTCCAGCGGCTGGCCTACAGCTTCGAGGAGGCGGGCATCCTGCAGTACGCGGCCATGTGCCACATCGGCTATGCCAAGTGCGAATCCTATGGCGGAGCGCCGCAGCGTGAATCGGAGGCCTATTTGCGGGCAGCCCGATCCTTCCTGCGAGCCCACAACGAAACCGGACGGCTGCATCCGCGCACCCGGCACTCCGGGTTCCGGGAGGGAGCTCTACACTGCTACCATCGGGCCGCCGAGCGGGCCGTCGACGGCTGCGTCTTCAAGGCGGCCATTCTCCGGGAGCTAAAGCAGCTGCAGCGGCAGCTGGACAGCACCAGCAGCTTCGCCTCGCCCACCCATCAGATACACGATCTGGAAACGAGCGCCGAGGCGTGCGGCCAGCGGGGGGATTACCGGAGCGCCCTGCAGCACTACGACGACATTGTGGACAATGTGTACGAGCGGCGCGGTGCCCGCATGTATGGCGAGCTGCTGCGACGCGTGGAGGTGCTGCGATTGCTGCTGCTCGTCCACCTGAATCTGCCGCCCGCCCGCCAGTCGCCCGCTCACATCAAGCTGATCGAGCACTACTACAGTCTGGCCCAGTTCGAGACGCGTTCCGCCACCCCAGTCGAAGACGATAGCTCGTCGGTGGAGCGACCGGGCGCGTTCGTGCCGCAGCAGCAGCAGTATGCGCTGGCGGAGATCGCGTGCGCCTGGGTGGAACGGAAAATGTGCGACTTGAAGCATCTGCTACGTGATTTTGGCACCGAATTCGGTGCCCTCAGCGAGGCGGAACGGCAGCTGCTCCGAGTGATGCACGCGGACCTGGCCAGGAGCTACTAGCTACTTCACATACTTGTAGAGGTAGAGAAACATCGATGTATCGATGTTTTTGAAATGTTTGGGAACATCGATGTTTTGTGGGGAAATATCGATGTTTTTGTCACATCACTAAAGTAAGGGAAATTTTTAATTTATTTTAAATGACTTTTTTTTCTGTTTTCTTTAAAACATCGAAAACTTCGATGTTTTTTTCCATCGATGTTTTTTTTATTTAAACATCGAAAAACATCGATGTCTGCAAACATCAATGTTTCTCCACCTCTAATTTCCACTGACCTATCGGCACCGTGTAACTATCGCTTAAGTGTAACCAAGTCTACCAACTAACCTTTGAACGTGCCTACGCGCAAAGCAAAAGAGAAATAATTAACGAAATCGTAGTCGAAATCGTAATCGAAATCGAGGAGAATGTGAGTGAAAGCGCAATAAATAATTGAAACGAAAAGGGAACCATGTACGCAATAAATAAATGTTTAACCATTTAAGCACAAACGATTTGATGAGAATTGTACAATAAATAAAGGGTAACGAGTGGGTTATAGATGATGAAGATGTGACTCCAATCAGTGTTTGGCTTGTGGGCAGGATTTTGGTATTAAACATGACTTTCTTGTTTAAAAACTACAGAAAAACGTAAATTTTCAAGGAAAATAATGAAATATTCCAAAGGAATTTCCCAAGAAAACGTTCAAATATATAGCTTAAAGGAGATAAAGTTTAGTACAAATAGGATTAATAGAACCCAAGTGGTTATTTAGCTAAAGAATTGTTAAATCACAAGAAGCTTTCGATATTATGGTATGATTCGATGTTTTTCGATATTTTTGAATCAAAAAATCGATTTAAGATCGATTAACATTGCTGGCTGTTTCATCTCTAGTTCAAATTAAGCAGAAATCGATTAACTTCGATGCTGTTTGACATTTTTAATGCAAAATTGACTTAAGATCGATAAACATCATTAGCTTTCCAGCGCTAGTTCCAATTATGCGATGTTTTTCGATATTTTTGTATGCAGAAATCGATTATAAATCGATAAACATTGCTGGCCTTTCCAGCTCTATTTCCAATTACCCGCAAAGCTACTAAAGTAACGAGAATAACGACATAATTGCACCATTCGTTTGGTCATTAAATTTTTGTTTATTATTTGTAACCTTTTGTCAAGCAACTCTGTTTCTCAATTAAGTTTATCTAATTAATACGATATTTTGGCTCTGCAATTCAGTTACAATTCCAATTTGTTCAAATATAACCTATCATAATATCATATCCGTGTACAACATCATTCATTCATTTTCCATGTAATAATCCCGCTAAATCCATTTAAATCTTTTCTCGTTTCTGTAAATCGAATATTATTGTGAATCTCTCGCTCGGTCGGTGTTGTCTCTGTCGCATCCGTGGGAGGGCAGTTATTATAGCGAACATTTTCGGTGTCGCCTTAATCAGAACGTTTTTGTAGTTATATATTATTGTATATTGTAGTTTTAATTGTTTAATATATGTATATATATATTATGTATATGTATATAGTTAAGGCGTAAATAAATTACAAAAAAATAAAATATACTTTATATATTTGTTTTTTTTTTTATATATGAAACCTAGCGAAAATTAAACGAAATTACATAAGCGCAAGATCACAAGCTGTTTGTAGTTGTTGGTTGGTTGGTAGTTCCTCCTGTTGCTTCCATTACTATTTATTATTATTATTTATACTTTAATTTTTTATTTAGTTTAATTCGACACATAAAAAGAAAAAAATTCAGCTAAAATTTGTGTGTTTCTCCCCGTTTGTTGTGTGGCTGCGTGGCTGCTTTGTTTATTTGTTTACTGTGTAATTTTGTGTGTAAACTCAAGACTAATTTGGACAGTAAGTAATACGACGGCAGGGAAGGGTCGATGATAGTTGCCTGAATGTCTGTGTGTGTGTTGGTGTGCTGGTGTGCGGGTGTGTGGTGTGCGGATGAGCCTTGGCATCTAACTCTAGGATAGCATCTACTTTCCCGCCTTGGCCTTCTTCTCGTTCTCGGAGGTGATCTTGTTCTTCAGATGATCCTTGTAGTCCAGAATGCCGCCCTTCCACTTGGTCACCGTCTCCTTCTCGCACACCCAAATCTCCTCGGCCACCTGGAGAGGGTTTTCAGTCAGTTAATAATAGGGTTGTGAAAATATGTAAAAAAATATCTTATCGATGATTATCATTCTTTAAAAATATCAGGAGTTTTGCAATTTGTATCACCAAAATTGATCGATATATCTGATATTTTTGATATTGTTATATTTCAGTATAAGAATCTTAAATCTCCAAAAATAACATTACATTAACTTTAAATTCATAATAATTTTGTTGAGTTTTTTATGAATTGAAAATAAAACAATAAATATTTTTCCATTAAAGAACAGAGATCTTAAAGTTTAATAGTTTAAGTAAGGATACAAGAAGAAAGTTAAGGAAAAAAAATGAAAAAACTTCATTTCATTTTTTTAATAATAAAAAAACTAAATTAATTTTACTATCGCGATAGTATCGATAGTTTACGAAATAAAACTCGAAACTATCGATGGTGCCAATACCGGTACCGATGGTGCCAATACCGGTAGCTCATCTTCTCTTTTCAAGACTGGTAAGTGTAGTGTGACTAACCACAATATCAAAACATATATTTCCAAATAATATCGATATGCGATATATTAGGAAAAAAATATTTCGATATAAATATTAATTTGTTTGTAAAAAATATCAACCACAATGTCAAACAATATCAAAAAATATAATTCCAAATAATATCGATATGCGATATATTAGGGAAAAAAATATTTCGATATAAATATTAATTTTTTTTTTTAAATATCGAAATATTGATATTTTTGATATATTTTTGATATATTATCAACATGCCTAGTTATTAATCAGGGAAACGCAAGAGATAAGCCAGTAACAGTCTTACCTGATTAATCAGACGGAAATCGTGACTAACTAGCACCATGCCGCCATCAAAGTCATTGATCGCATCGGCCAGGGCATCGATGGTCTCCATATCCAAGTGATTGGTCGGCTCGTCCAGTAGGAGGAGATGCGGCACCTGCCAGGCCAGCCAGGCGAAGACCACGCGACACCGCTGGCCATCGGACAGCTGGCGAATGGGGCAGACCTGCTGGCGACCCGTGAGGCCATACCGACCGATTATCTTACGCATCTCCTCCTTCTCCTTGACATCCGGGAAGGCGCGCATCATGTACTCCAGCGGACTGGCGTCCAGGTCGAGCAGTTCGTGCAGATGCTGGTGATAGCGGGCGATGCGCAGATGCGAGTTCTTGCGTATCATCCCAGAGGTGGGCACCAGATCGCCATAGAGCAGCTTCAGCAACGTGGACTTGCCGGCTCCGTTGGGTCCCACCAGGGCGAGACGTGTGTCCAGATCGATGCCAAACTCCAGATTCTTGTAGATCCAAGGCGTCTCATCGTTGTAGCGGAAGTTCACGTTCTGCCAGGGGATTCATTCAGGGTTTACAAAAGATTCTCCTTGATTTCAGAGAGAGAGAGTATAAACTCACCTGCACCATAATCACGGGCGGCGGCACCTTGCCGCACGATGGGAAGTAAAAGTTAAGCACCTTGTCGTCGGATACCTTCTCCGTCAGCCCCTGGGCCACCATTTTGGCCAGCGTCTTTTCCTTGGACTGCGCCTGCCGCGCCAACTTGGCGGAGCCGTGACCGAAGCGGGCGATGTAGTTCTTCATGTGCGATATCTGGTCCTGCTCCCAGTTGTACTGCTTCATCTGGTTCTCCAGCAGCTCCATGCGGGTGCGGACGAAGGCCTCGTAGTTGCCCGTGTAGTATTTGAGTCGCTTGCCCGTCAGATGGATGATGTTCGTGCAGACGCCGTTGAGGAAGTCCTGCGAGTGCGAGATGAGCACCAGGATGCGCTTGTATGTCTTCAGCTCCTCCTCCAGCCACACGCACGCGTCCAGATCCAGATGATTCGTCGGCTCGTCCAGCAGCAGCAGATGGGGCTTCACGAACAAGGCGCGGGCCAGGGCGATGCGCATGCGCCAACCTCCAGAGAAATCCTTGGCCTGTTTCTGTTGCATGGCCTTGTCGAAGCCCAGACCGTGCAGGATGCGGGCGGCCTTGACCTCGGCCAGATCGGCGGACATATCGTCCAGCCGCTCATAGATATCAATCAGCTGCTCCTGCGCATCATCCTCCTCGCTCATGGCCAGCTCCTCGGCCAGCTTCTCCAGCTTAATGCGCTCCTCGTCCACTTCCATAACGCACTGGAGGGCGCTCTTCGAGCTGGCCGGTATTTCGCGCGTTAAGTGGAAGATGTCGATGTGCGGCGGTATGGGCACCTCCCGGCCACCGAGCACTGCCAGCAGCGAGGATTTGCCGCATCCGTTGAGACCAATCAGACCGTATCGACGGCCGCAATTCAACTCGAGCATTGTGTCCTGCAGCAGCTCGGAGCCAAAGAACGTGATCGAAAAGTTGGCGATCTTGACATCACGCGAACGCGGATGCACTGCCAGCGATCCGGTGCAGGAGCGTGCCTCCGCACTGATCCGGGCCTCCTCCTCCAGCTTGGCGCACAGCTTCTCCTCCTCGGTCAGCTCGCGTTCCGGCTGCCCGTTAGCCTTCTTCGTGGAGGGTATCTGTTGGATCTTCTTGTTGCGGGCATCCTTCTTGCGCTGCGCGTCGCGTTTCTTGGCGTCGGATGGCATTTTAATTCTTTGTTTGTTTTTTGGTTTTTCGAAAAGGACTGCGAACGAATCGAAATGGGAATTACAGGGATTACTTTCAACTGGTATTATTTGGCACGTTGTTTAGGCTCGAAATGCTTGGCATCTGTGGGAATTTGTTAGAAGAACTCCTATGACATATCGTAGGGCCAAAAAGTCGAAGAATACTAGATATTAGGGTATGGAAACATAAGAACTCAGATTCTAGGGCAGCTTGAATTTTGATAAGATTTAAAAACTAGTTAAAATTTATAAAATTGCATTGAAAATGTACGATTTAAGGCAAAAAATTCTGGAATATCTTCTTCTATAAATTACAATACTAAAAAGTTCGAAAATCCATAAGCAAACTACATTTTTCTATAATTCAAAGGTAAGTCCCGCAAGGAAAGAGCTACCAGTTGGCATTAAGGTAATGACTAAACGTTTTTGGGAATAAAAACAGATGTAAGCCAAGGTCTGACCAATGAAAAGTGAATAATTAAGCACTCAATCAATTCTCCCCTGTTAATTTAAAGGAAAATTACATTTAATAGGCACTTGGAAAGGGTTAAACTCTTCGATAAGATGACCGAACCGGAACAGGTGTCCGGTCTGTTGCGGTTTCCTTCTTATCTACGAAAGCAACCGCAAGTCTCCCAATATCTTTTTTTTGTTGCTTTTAATTACTTTGAGATTAGCACAAAGAACCGCAGTCTAGGAGTGATTAATGAATTAGAAAGGCATTTGCAATTGTAGATACTTCGTAGAAAGCATTCCAAATTCCAAGAAAAAGAAAAAACAGCTAAAGCCTCTCTATTGCTATGGGCAGCATTGGTCGCGAGAGAGGGAGAGAGCAGGATCACATGTAAGAACACCTGAGTACGCCGCGTGCTGTCTGCTTTTAGGCGCATCTCCTGTCTGTCACAAACAGATGTTCACAGTCCGCTGCATAGCACACACACACACACACACAAAAAGCCAACAGAGCGGCGCGCACAACTGTTTCAACAAAAATTTTGTGAACTAAATTTTAAAATTAGACAGCGTCAGCAAAAACTCAAAAATTTCCACTGTGCCGCTCTCCTCGCTCGTGTTCTTCCTCTTGCCCTCTCCCTCACTCTGCCGCTGCCCACTCTGCACACACACTCTCTCTCTGTTGCCGAGGGGAATACTTGGCGGCCTCCCCGCGTCTGGCGGGGATGTCTGAATGGACACTGACTCATCTCGGGATACCCTGTACAAAGGAATCACCTTGAGACGCGACGCGGGGAAATGGCGGGGTAAATGCTGAGCATACAAAAAAAAAACTGCAACACACGATCTGCCACCTCGGTCTCGCTCTCGTTTCGGCGGTCCGCTCACCCCCCTCCTTCTCGCTCACTCCAACGCACACTTGACCGATGTTACAACACACACACACACGCGACACGACTCGCAGAAACGGGAAATTGCATGTGTATTGGCGCTGCGCACATTATTGAATTTTCCACGGCGAGAGATGAGATGACATGACGGCCTATGCAATTACTCACCTTCGAGGGGACCTGGTAAATAAATAAGAACGTGTCGCGCACAGGAGTCTGGAAAGCTGGTAGGGTGACGTTAAACGCTAGTTACGCTATGTAACGCCTGCTGCTCGGATCGGAGGGGAACTGATCGGATCGGATCGCACACACACGCACGCACGGAGCAGCTGCTGAAAAGTGCTGCTGCCAGTGACCGTTTTCGGTAGAAAAAGAGAGAGACGACTGAGCTGAACGGGATGGGAGAATGTCTCCACGTGTTCGCGGTCGCGTTTTGTGCGGGAGAGCATTCGACCGCCAACGGGTTGAGGTCACACTGGGCACGGCCACACTGGCCACGAATGGCGCGATACTGTCAGTTACCTTAAATTTAAATTTGTAGTAAGTTAATGTATTGTTATGTTTGATAGCTATCATGTAATTTACATTAAAATTTGTCTTTATGCATGTAATCATCAGAAAACCAATAATAGGTAAAAAGAAGAATAAATATAACCAAATATAACCGATGAGAAACCGATATATCACGAGCCTCGAAGAAAAACGCGTTAGGCTATACCCACCACCCGAGTATAAAAAAGAAGCTGGGCACTCTAGGCCACAGTAAGGTAAACAAAAGTTGTTGTCTATTATTGGCGTTTTATTTTGAGTGGCAGGAGGAGAGAGCTGGCCTAAACAGGCCACAAGCTGGCCATGGCGAAGCTCAGCGACACCAAGATCCCGATCACGGACTTCCTGGAGGCGTACCGCCGCCAGCCGTGCCTGTATAACTCCGTGCTGGACACTTACAAGAACCGTGTGTCCCGCGAGGAAGCCTACGAGGCGATAATCAAAGCTCTCAAGATCCCCCAACTAACCGTGGTGGACATCAAGCTGAAGATCAAGAGCGTGCGCACCGTCTACTCCAAGGAGCTGCGCATCTGGATGCGCGAGAAGGAGCTGGGCCGGTCCTACGAGCCGAAGTTGTTCTGGTTCAAGCTGGCGGACTCGTTCCTTCGCTCCGTTTCGCTCTATAACTGCAAACGGGTGAGTTGGATTTACAACCATCCCCCCCCGTGATCTTACAGCTAACCATTTCCATTCACAGTCCAAGAACAACAAGCAACCTCAAACGCCGGTTAAGACAGAGTCCCTGACGCCGCCGAGCAAACTACTGTTCACTGCCACAGCGGACATAAGCATGAGCGAGGATGCCCTGGAGGAGGAGGATGATGAGGTGCAAGGCGAAACGGTTTCGGAGCCGCAGCCGGATGAGCACCCTCGCTCGGACAGTGCCCAGCCCCCGGAGAACGCTTGCATAATTTCCCTGGCCGCAGAGGGCGGCCGCGGTGGCAAGGCCGAGCTCATTATTGATGATTCCACGCTTTGCTTGGTCGACCCCCAGCAGCAGCAGCAGCAGCAGCAGCAGCAGCACCACCACCAGGCACAACCACATTCTCATCTTCATCCCAGTTCTCATCACCAGCAGCAGCAGCTGCAGCAGCTGCCATCATCTCATCCCAACGCACCAGCACAACAACGAAAAATGAAGTACAACAACTCTGGACCGAGCCTTGACTCTGCCGGCGAGGATGAGCTGGTGATCTTTGGCCAGAGCATCGCATCCCAGCTGCGCACAATCACGGATTCGTATTCCCGGTCCGTGGCCAAGCTGCGCATCCAGCAGGTGCTGTTCGAGGCAGAAACTGGCCAGTTTCAGAGTGGCGATGTTACCAGTCCGCACCTCCAGCAGCACACCTTTTAATCCTTAAGCCCTAGATTGTAGCTCAAATTTTCATATTTATACCCTTGCAATTGGAGAAGGAGATGCGCTGTAAAAAAGCATCATAAACTGCACTGGATATAATATTTTGAAGGGTTCTTTTGTATTAGTCCTTTTCCTTAATTGTAGTTTTCATTCCAATGATTCAATGATTAACGACTACTTTTAAAAAATTGTAAATATGACTTTGGAAAATATATATATATGCCCGTACCTCTAAAGAATTGGAAGCAATTAGATTTTTTGATTTAAATTTTAAAACCGACAATCATTCCAACACTACATAAATCCTGGTCTTACACATATTTACCCCATGCAGTGTCGCCCACTGTTTCCAGAGTCGCTATTTTCCCATCAAATCTGGATTTTTTTAAAGTCCAACAAGAATTCTGGTATTTTTTTTTTGTTAAATGTTTTTTTTACGATTTAACAATTGTTACAGATACTCTTTTGTCGATACTTGGACTTAAGAAAAGAAGACTTAATAAAGAATACAAAGAATACTTTTAAGGATATTTTTAAGCAAAATACCTAATATCTGACTTTGGTCGCATTAAAACGAATTCCAAGAAGCGAGCGACGCCGAGCTTGCACGGAAGAATACATATATATATATATATATATTCATATTATGAACAAAACTAAGATTGCTCTTCCGTTCTCGGCAAAGTAAAACTAACAAATAAACGTTTTGGAAACGAGGCTTTTTTAATGGTTTCTCCAACAATTTTTCGGCTATTTTTTAACGTTCTTTCCGTCAAAACTAGCTTTTTTTCAAGGAAATGTTGGCAACACTGATAGCGACCCCAAAACGGTCAAGACATTGGAGTTGCCACATAATACAAAGTTTCCGCGTGTTTAACCATTTTCACCGCCTGCACCCTCTATATGGGTGCGCAACCCTGGGAGGCTTGCGGGAAAATGCGATTTTCATCTGAAAAATCAAGAAAAACCTTCAAGGAAGCCCCGTAAACATTCCCACTTTTCCCTTAAAGTTTCGCGCCTTTGTTCATCAGTCTGGCAACGCCGTTCATGAGAGCTAATCTTTAGCGATTTAAGTGAGACCAACTGTCCTGTAGGGGAAAATGCGCTCTTTCTCCGACGATATTTAGCATTATGAACGGAAATCAGCAAAGCACACTGCACTTTACGCGCGATTTCCGATAGTATCGATAGTAACTAACATCGATGATTCTGCAGCTCTAGCAGTTGCCTTTGCCTGGTGAAGATTTATTAAATTAAACAAATTAGAACGCTTAAGACCGAGTTGCATATGGTGCAGTTTAATCTAATCGTGAGTATCGCAACGCCAGCGTCTTTCATCTTACCGACCGAAACCAAGAACGCACACAGCCTCAGCGCTGCTGCTGGCACACACACACACCGTCGCCGTCGTTCACCCACTGCATTGTTTCTGTTCTGACTGGCAATTTCTTTTCGTGGGTCTATTTTTTATACATTACAGCGACGGAACTTTTCCCCTTTTCGTTTTTTTTGTATCGAGTTGAATTTTTTTCGTTAACGCGTGTGCGGAGCCCCTCGGAAAGGGCGAGAAAAAAAAATGCAGCGTAGAGAGGAGTGGAGAGAGTTTTTGTTGTTGTTGCTGGCTGCCCTGGCCTGGCTGCAATAATGAAAAATTCGGTGAAGCAGACACATACACACACATAAAAGCATTTGCCTGTGCGCGCTGGTATTGTGTGCGTGTGTGTGTTGGTGTGCGAAGAAGCAGTTCATTTTCACTTGTTATTGTGAATTGCAAAAGTTCCGGGAATCAAACGAAGTACGAAAAAGTGTAAGGAAAAGTGTGTTTCTGCAACCTGAAAAGCTCACAGGCTCAAAAACACGAACACAAACGCACACACACGCACACATATGCAACCTAGTCGGGCGTATGTATGCAAGTACATATGTGTCTGGCAAAAAAGGAGTTTGGTGCATGCAGTCTCCTGTTCTGTTCTGTTGTTGTTGTTGTTGCGGCTGCCAACCTTGACTTACGCATCGTATCTCTCCACTCACTCTCTCTCGCTCTCTCTCTATCTCCCTCTCTTTTTCTGCCTTGCACCTTTCATTGCTGTTTTCTGCGCTTGGCGCTCATTTGACATTTTGCTCAAACATGTTGCGTTGTGTCTTGAGGTCTCTGCATATGTGTGTGTGTGCTGCCCCCCCTCTCTTTCTCGCTCATCTCACTCTGTGTGTGTATGCGTGTGTAAAATAAAAAAAATAGTGCAAAACAATTGATTCGGAAATCGCAAGTCGGTTCGTACACCTCATTTCTATATATCCGCAGCGAAAAGTCGGTTAATGCGCGCGCGCTCTGTTGCCCAGTTAGGGAAGTCCAATTGGCTCAGCTGACAAGTGCAGTTACTTCTTCGCCCTTCCCCGCCCCCGCCCCCGTCCGACGCTTTTGTTTTGGACTGTCAAACGAAAGGGAGCAAGAAAAAATAGAAACGCAGAGAGAATAGGAGGTGGAAAAGTCGAAAGGAAACTCGAAATCAGTTTAGTTTGTCAATTAAATTCGCCCAAAATCGTATTTGTGTAATTTACTTTTTCGGTTCGGTTCGGTTCGGTTTCTTTCTTTTTTCTACTTTCCGCTTCTGGTTTTTGTTTTTGTTTTTGTATTTTGATAATAACCAATAGACATACACATACCTCTATATGCTCACATATACACTTTTGCAGCTCATTGAACACGCTGACGTATATGTATATATAAGCCGCAATTCGATGCCCAACCAATAAACAAACGACGCCGAACGATCGCCGCCACCCCATTACTACTTCCCCCGCACCCCCTGCCAGCACCATCACCATCCCTGATCATCTATCACTACCCGACGCCCAACGCCCGCAAGAGGAGGAAGAGGAAGAGGAGGAGGAGGAGGAGGAGGAGGAGCACCCTGCCTGTGGCCAGGTAGTGGCCACCTGCTGCTCCGCCGTCTCCACCGCTGCTTAGCTTGCGTCTAAACCGACAGAGAAACCAAACCAGAACCAGAAACAGTCACCATGAAGGTGGACACGGTGAAGCTGAAGAAGGGCTCCTCGGAGCTCACAGCCGAGTGTCGCGAGCTGATCGATGAGCTAACCAAGCGCCGGACACGGGCGGAGCTCCTCGAGTTCCTGGACACGGTCCACGTGTGGATCTATGGCAAGTGCGAGCTCTATCACTGGATCGAGATCCTTGACCGCTTCGACAAGATCCTGGAGGAGGCAGCCCGTCATGTCAACGCCAATGAATTTGTGCTGCAGTGCGACACCAATTTCCAGGATATGGTAAGCTATTATCTCGATTATCTCCTTTATTTCCAGTAATACGTAGCGCTCTGTTTCCCCAGGATGTCACGCTGCTGCTGCACGTGCTCAACTTCACCACGTTGCTGATCGAGCACTCGTTCTCGCGCCACCTGTACAACTCCATCGAGCACCTGACGCAGCTGCTCTCCTCACAGAACATGGACATAGTCCTGGCCGTCCTCAACCTGCTCTACATGTTCTCCAAGCGCAGCAACTTCATACCCCGCCTGCCGTTCGAGAAGAAGGAGCTGCTGATTGTCAAGCTCTTCAACATAGCCGAGCGCTGGGGCGATCCCAACTACGGCCTGTCGCTCAAGGACTGCTGCATCGGCGAGCCCAAGCTGGAGTTTCTCTACCAGCTGTGCATCGACTATGTGGACGAGCACGGTCATGCCGCCCAGCTGGAAATCCCGGACATGATGGACCTCTGCCACACGGCAGCGGCTCCCGAGGTGATCAAGACGATTGCCGGACAGATCTCAAAGCCCAGTGAGGCCATCAAGGTGAGAGTTAAAGCCCCCTACTTCATATTCATAGCTAATTCCCTTCCTTGGGTGCCCCACAGATGCGCATTGCCCATCGCGTGCGCCTGATCTCTGGCTTCAACAACTACAAGCTGCGCCTGCAGTTCGTCCAGGCCCGCCTGCAGGCCGTGTCCATTCTGATCTACTCGAATGCCCTGCAGGACAACACGGACAAGGTGCTGTATGCCGGCTTCGGCGAGGAGCTGTGCGAACTCATTGACAAGGAGGACGTGCACCTGGTGGAGATACGAGCGGCAGTGCTGCGCACTCTCACCTCCATGCTGCACTTTGACCGCAACCCCAATGTGCCCAGGTAAGCACCCGCCTGTTCCATGTAGATCCCCCGATAATTGCCTCTTTCGCCTCGCTTTCGTTTCTGTGCAGCAGGGCCGGGTCGCGTCTGATGAAGATCGTCCACTATACGGGTGCGGAGAGGCAGGGCGGTACATTGCCGCTGCTGGTGCGTGATTGCATCGACAACCTGACCACACACGGACTCACCGAGCGCTATCCCCTCATCCTGGCCACCTCGCTCTTCTCGCTGTTGTACCATCTGGCCAGCTATGAGATGGGCGGCTCTGCGCTGGTCAAGAGCGGCATGATGCAGTCCCTGCTGTGCGTCATCAGCTGGCCGGGCGTCGATCTCGAGCACATTACGTTCGTGACGCGGGCGGTGCGGGTCATTGACCTGATCACCAACATAGACATTGCCCGTTTCCATCAGAACAACGGCCTCAATGTCTTCATCGATCGGCTGGAGAAGGAGATCAAGAGCTGCTGCAAGGCGCTGGCCGACATTGGCATCACCCTGAAGGAGTCAACGCTGCGCGACGAAGATCACAAGCTGGACACCTCGCTGGATCAGGCTGATGAGGATGGGGAGGGTGAGTGTTTAAATCAACTTTGAAGGGGTTTCTAGTATCAAACTAAGTGAGGTTTCCTGTTAGTTTAATTATTTATTTAACAACTCGTAAACATCCCTCAAGTCTCGCCTTGAATTCCGGGAATGAGCTCAGGTTTTAGGGTAAACAAAGCTTTCCTAGAGGGGGAATCAGACTGAGACCGATAATTTCTGCTTATAAACAATCTTCTCGAATGTCCCAGACTGCAATTCGCGCTTAAAAGGGGGTTCTAATGTAAACTTCCAGGCTTTTAGTTCAAAATAATAACGTCGGATTGATTTTATTTTTATACCCTTGCAGAGGGTATTATAATTGTGCCATGATATTTGCAACGCACTGAAGGAGGCATCTCCGACCCCTCAGCATCACCAGCCGAGTCGATCTAGCCATATCCGTCTGTCTGTCGGTTTCTACGCGAACTAGTCTCTTAGTTTTTGAGCTATCGAGCTGAAATTTTTAGCATAGTCTTTAAATTTCGAGATGTAGCGGTTTTTTACGGTTTTAGAATTACGGTTTTAATTTCATAAAGATCGGCCAACTATATCATATAGCTGCCATAGAAGCGATCGGTCGATTTATATGAAAATGTAAAATTCTACATGTAAAATGTACAAAGTTCGATATATTTTTAACATAACAAAAATGGATAGATATTCAATGATCCAATTGCAGACTGCAAGGGTATAAAAACTTCGGCTTACCGAATTGTTTACGTCCGGTTTACTTCTGATTGATTTTATTTCTAATGATTTAGTTTTCTCTCGATTTTTCACGAGCTGCTCGTTCTTATTATTTGCCAAACCAAAGTGACCGTATATTCTTTTCTTAAAAATCTAGCTTAATGTTATGCGTTAGGACTATTATAGATAGCATTATACCAACTGGTCACTAATGAGGTGTTTACACTAATATCACTTTAGACTAGTCTCACGGTTTTTCCACGTTTCCCTTAAAAACAAAGCCTTTAAACCCTCAATTTCCCCTGCTATCTCTCACCCTTTACAGATGGCACCGGCGAGAACGCCTCTATAGCCAGTGGCAGTGGCTCCCCGCGTCGCGAGAACTCGAGCGATGGCGGAGCCGCCTCAGGAGCAGGTCTCCTGGACATTGGCGGTGCACGCGGAGGCGGAGGCGGAGCGGCAGCTGGCCCAGACAGCATCCCCCCTCGGCCGGCTGTCATGTATCCCACAAACAGTTACTACGCCCGCCCGCTGGCCGAGCGCAAGGCGGAGCTCTCGTCGCAGCTGCCGAGCAGCCTGCAGCCGAAGAAGCCCTCGTGCGTCACCCAGCGTGCGGCGCTGCTCAAGTCGATGCTAAACTTCCTCAAGAAGAGCATCCAGGACCACGCCCACTTCAGCAACATGCGGAATATCATGGAGACGAGCCTCACCCAGTCCCTGCGTCACATCATCGCCAACGCGGAGTACTATGGGCCGTCGCTCTTCCTGCTGGCCACCGATGTGGTCACCGTCTACGTCTTCAACGAGCCCTCGCTGCTCTCGTCGCTGCAGGACCTCGGGATCACCAGTGTGATGTTGAAGGCTCTGCTCCAGAAGGATGTGCCGGCCACCCGCGAGGTCCTGGGCTCGCTGCCCAACGTCTTCTCGGCGTTGTGCTTGAACGAGCGCGGCCTGTTTGAGTTTCTCTCCTACGATCCGTTCGACAAGGTGCTGAAGGTGCTGCTCTCGCCGGACTATCTGGTGGCCATGCGGCGACGTCGCTCCTCGGATCCCCTGGGCGACACAGCCACCAATCTGGGCAATGCCATGGACGACCTGATCAAGCACCATCCCTATCTGCGGGCCGATGCCACCGAGGCCATTGTGCGGCTCCTCAACGAGCTGGTACGCTTGGGTTCCGACCCGAGTTTCATTTGCTGGCGGGCGAACAAGGAGAGCGGCGGCGGAGGCTCGGGCTCTGGGTCGGGACATGGCCATGGAGCTGCTCATCATGTGGCCTCGGCCCCGTCGCCCATGGTGATGGTAGCCGGCTCCGGCGGGGTCCAGGGTGCGGCCGATACCAACGATAGCAGCGGCGATGACGACGACGACGATGATGAGATGAGCTCTGCCTCGCAGCAGCAACAGCAGGTGGCAGCAGGTAGCGGTGCCACCACACCCAGAACGGGTCAGGCGGCGGCAGGAGCTGGTGGAGCTGGAACCACGACGGTCGTCAAGGTGGTGACCCCGCCGGAGCGGGAGGCCATCCCCCTGATCGACTACATCCTAAACGTGATGAAGTTCATCGAGGCGATCTTTAGCAACAGTCCCAACGGCGACCACTGCCGCGACTTTGTGCTTCACGGGGGACTGAAGCCCATCCTGCAGCTGCTCTCGCTGCCCAATCTGCCGGTGGATTCGCCGGTGTCCACCACCTCGCAGGCGGTGGCCAATGTTTGCAAGGCGATTCTGAGTCAGGCGCAAGAGACCAAGGTCCTGGACGTGGCCCTCAAGCAACTGGCGGACATTGTGGCCCAGCTGAAGCCGCTGATTAAGCACTTTACCTTTCCCGGTGGCAGTGTCCTCCTGGCGGAGCTCGTCTGCTGCCAGAGGCTAGAGGATGGCTTCGCCAATGCCGAATACACGCCCATCCTGCACAACATGAGCTTCGTGCACGGCTACGTGGTGATGCTGGTCCACCTCTGTCGCAACGCCTCCAACGAAATGCGGGCGATTCTCCTCAAGCGCTGGGGCGTGAACCGGGAGACTGGAGTCCAACTGCTGCAGCAGCTCGTCCAGCTGTACATCTCGCTGGTGTGGGAGAGCACCATTCTGCTGAATCTGTGCTCCGACGAACCCACCCAGCATCCCGACTTGATTTGGGACGAGATTGCCGCGCAAATGTCGGCGGCAGCCGGAACCTCTGATCCCCTGACCGAGGCAGAGCTCTCACGGAAGCTAGAGCGTGCCGCCGAATTCCGGACAAAGTACACACCGGAGGAGCAGTTCCGCTACATCAAATCCCTGCTGGCTGCGAGCTCCCGGCTGGGCCGAGCCCTCGCCGAGCTGCTCGGGACGCTGGTGAAGCTATCGGTGGGCTCCCCGCAGACCCGCCAGCGGCGCATCAACGATCTGATCAGCAACATCAACAAAGTTCCTACGCCCGAGGCCCGCGAGATAGCCCGCATCCTCAGCTCGATACTGGTTAATGGCTTTAGCCACGAGAGCATCCTGCCCAAGCCGGTGCCGAAGCTGAAGCTGACGTTCCTCATCTGCTCCGTGGGATTCACGGGTCCGATGCTGTTTGACGACAAGCGCAGCGCCTTCCACCTGATGATCTCACAGTTTTGCGCGGAGAACGGGCTCAAAGCCTTCTTTGAGATGTTCTACTGGGCGCTGTCCCTGGACACTGGCTCACAGAAGTTTGACTTTGATCAGTGGGCCTCCATGGAGGATCTGATGCAGCCGCATGAGGACGACAAGCGCGACTGTCCGGAGGGCACCGGGGAGTTCCTCGATGCCTGGCTGCAGCTCCTCGAGAAGATGGTCAACCCGAGGGCCATGCTGGATTCACCCTACACGATGAGTCCGCGGCTGAATTATCTTCCAGACTCGGTGCCCTTTGAGCCCGTGTTCTACCTGATACACATACACCAGCTGGCCATGCAGGCGCTGCGCAGGATCTGGGCCCGGCGACCTATACCCAACTACGGGCCCAGCATGTTTGAGACCATGATCTTGATCCTGAAGCACCTGATCAAGTCGCACCAGACCCTGCTGGATCGGTATCACACGCGGATGAAGGAGATCAAGTTCGAGAACCTGTACATCCGCAGCACGGACGACGGCCTCAATGCGGACCACATCAAGATGCTGACGGACATGGGCTTCATGCACTACCACGTCATCGAGGCGCTGCGCAGCAATGCCTCGCTCGAGGAGGCCACCGACTACCTGCTCAACAATCCGGAGGCCAGTGCCCTGTGGCAGTCGGGCAATTCGGGCAACTCGGGTGGCAGCAGTGCTCCCCCACCGCCGCCCTCCATGGATGTGGATGTGGAGATGGAGGGTGCTGCTGCCGCCGGCGGTGGTGAGACCAATACGGCATCCTCCTCATCGTCCAGCTACGACTACAAGCACCTGAAGCTGATGCCCTCGCTGATCTTCGATCGCTTCTGCGACGAGGCCATCTCGCGGGCCTTTGAGTTCATGGAGGCCATCCCAGACACCGTCAATAGTGCCGCTGACCTCATTGCCGTGCTCTACCGCCGCCACAATCACCTGAACAAGCAGGTGTTCGTCACCAACTTTGTGCGCAACATCATCCAGTGGGTGGACTTTACCCTGCAGCTCTTCGAACCGGACAAGGGCCCCGCAAAGGCCTCCCGCCTGGAGGAGTGCCTCACCGGTATGACGGCCACCCGGCTGTTTGTGCGCCTCAAGACCTCGACGCTGCTGCTCGAGGAGAACTACAGCGATCTGCATCGTCCGCTGGTGGAGGCCATTACCGCCCAGGATGCCATGGTCTCGCTGGTCAAGCTGCTCGACTGCATGAGCCAGTGGATGCTGGAGCAGAACGCCAGCAGTCGATCGCCATCGGTGCCGAGGTGGGTGCAGAACCTGGTGGACCTCATAGACGCCATCGATAGCATCAGCCACATTCTGCAGCGCAAGGCCAACATGCGGGCGGTGAGTAGCGATGTGTGGCGCTGGTATGACGCCTCTACGGGCAAATGGAATGCCTACTCGGAGGCCAACAACGAGCTGATACGGAATGCCTATGCCGCCGGCGAGCGCTGGCTGCACATCAACATTGGAAGGCAGAGGTGCACAGTTAGCCTCAATTGCATGACCCAGGTGAGCGAGGCCTCCGGCACCCATCGTCCCGTCTTTCCCGCTTTGAAGCTGAGCGAGGCCATCACCAATCTGCACAATCCGGTGGCCCTGCACAAGGTGGAGAACCTACTGAATCGCGTGGTACGCACCTCGCCCGATGGCAAGGGCACTGTGCACACGGACGAGCTGATTCCCCTGCGCCAGCTGGTCAACTTTAACGATCAGTCGGGGACCACAACGACGGAGAACGCAGGCGAAGCAGAGGCAGCAGCTGGTGAGGATAACCCTGGTGGCTCACCGCCCCCGGCCATGACCACGCGCAGCAAGTCGCGGCAAAAGAACGCCGCCGCTGCTGCCGCCGCCAAGGTGAAGACTTCGGCGCAGTCCATCATCCTCAACGAGGAGCAGGTGGGCCTGAGCAAGTTCGACTGCGGCCGCATCATTGGCAGCATTGTGGATCTCCTCCAGCCGGCGAATCTCCTTCACAACGAGACGAAGCTCTCGCTGCTCCGCCTCTGCGCTCGCCTCACGCGCAACTATGACAACGCCCAGGTGTTCATCCGTCGCGGGGGTGTAAGGATGCTACTGCACCTCCAGCAGGCCTGCAGCTTCATGGGCTTCCCCACCTACGCCATCATCATCCTACGGCATGTCCTGGAGGCCCCACCCGTGCTGCAGGAGGCCATGGAACGAGTGCTAGGCATGCGGGCAGCTGGCATAGTGCCCGTGGGGCATCGCGACTTGATCTACGTGCTCACCCAGGTGTCGACGGCGGTGTCGCGGAATCCGCAGATCTTTGTGGCCGCCGCCAAGGAGATGCTCAAGGGCGAGTATCTGCTCAACTCGAGCAGCTCCACGCTGGCCGACGACGCGCGCGTCATGGTCAAGTCCAAGTTCGGACAGCAGCCCACGGCGGCGGCGGGCGGGGCCACGCCGCAGGCACCACAGACATCGCCGCAGCCAGCGGCCAAGGATGACTTGAAAGACGATCCGCAGGTGCAGTCATCGGTGGCCGTGCTCAAGGATCTCCTCCATGGCCTAGTGCAGCCCTGCTGGCACTACGGAGGATCGGGAGCCACAGATCGTGGCGGGCATGGCGCCGCCGAGCTGGTGCAGCCGGATCAGCCGCCGGGCACGGCGCAGGGAGGCCACGACGATGAGCTATTCTACCGCTTCCAGGAGACCCCTGCACCCGCCACAAACAGCAAGAAGCAATCCTCCTCGGGGC
This sequence comes from Drosophila asahinai, assembly GCA_008042795.1. Taxonomy (NCBI): domain Eukaryota; kingdom Metazoa; phylum Arthropoda; class Insecta; order Diptera; family Drosophilidae; genus Drosophila; species Drosophila asahinai. Next base: position 63,546 of record VNJZ01003619.1, read on the forward strand.
CTGATAAGGGCACTGGCCCCACCACGGACAAGTTCGAGCCCTGCTGCTGCACCTGGCACATCCCGACCAGCGCCCACAGCCACGCCAAGCCCACAATCTCGCGGGCCACGCTGCTGAAGCTTCTGGCGGACTCTACGCGTGCCTACCAGTCTTTGGTCCCTCGCGTCCTGCTCTCGCACATCTACACCCCGGCGGACAGTCCCCTGATCACTGCCCCCCAGCAGACGTTCCTGGGCGTCCTCCTCGATCGCTTCCTGCCGCTCACACAGCGCCACCATGTGCCCGAGGTGAGCACAATGACCCGGGTGCTGGTGTGCTCGCTCTCGGACTGTTACCAGCAGCCCGGTGTCCAAGTGCAGGTGGCCGAGGAGCTGCACGCCGCTGTGGCACGGGCCCTGGCCCAGCCGGACTCCTCGGAGAAGCACACGCGCCTCCAGGTGCTGATGAGCCTGTTCCCCAACCTCATCGAGTCGCCGATGCTCTACGACAAGGTGCACATGCACCGCAACAACATGTACCGCGTCCTGCTGCGCCAGGGTGTGATGACCTACCTGACCAAGGTGGCCCAGTACAAGGATCTGTCCAATCACAACACCCTCAGCACTTTGGCCGCCATTCTGCGGCCCATGGAGATCCTGCTGCGCTTCAGTGTGTCCACCACTACGCTGGGCTCCAAGCGCATACTCTTTGGCAGTGGCGGTGGTGCTAGCGGAGCTGCCAACGGTTCCGGAGCCAATGGGAGTGGTGTAGGTGCCAGTGGCAGTGGCACCGGCCCCGGATCGGGCAATACCTACGGTGCCATCATCAACCGGCGGCTGTATCCGCGCCTCGCCGCCCGCACCGCTGTGAGCGCCGCCGTGGAGCGCTCCAATGCCATGGGCGGCGAGCATGTGCTCCGCGACATCATCCGCAATGTGCTCTCGGATCGCCGGCATGCCTTTGAGTTCATCTTTAACTCGGACGAGATGGCCGTGGACGCCGAGGACTCCCCAGCCACGGGCGGCGGCCCCTCGGGAGCTGGCCCCTCGGGCTCGGGATCTGGTTCGGGATCGGGCACCGCTGCTGTCATCGATGTGGTCGAGGAGCGCAGCAATGGCGGCGACACCAGCGATCCGCCAGCCAATGTAGGCGGAGCCACCGCCGGCGGTCAATCTGGGTCCGGTTCCGGCAGCTCGGGACCCGTGCGTCCCGTGCTCAACTTTGACCAGCTGTGGGACGACTTCCTCCAGAGCGAGGGCCTCCGCCTGGCCTCGCGGGCCATTGGCGGCTCGGGATCGGGCAGTGGAACCTCAGGAGCAGGCTCAGCCTCGCAGCAGAATGGCAGTAGCACTGCTGGAGGCGGCGCAGGAGGATCCTCCTCCAATGCCACCAATTCGGGCCAGAACTCGGCCAACGTGGATCCCCGGCTGCGCAGCAATCCCGAGGCAGATGTGACCAACAATACCAACAATACGGCCAACAATACCGGCTCCTCGGTCAACGACAACGGGATCGGTGGTGGCGGTGGCAGCGATGGCGCCTCCACCTCCTCGGACACTGGAGCCCCAGGCGGTGGGGCACGTGGGGAGATGAACGCCTCGCTGCTGGGCGAGATTAGCACCACCGACTCGGACTCGGACGCGTCCACGGAGAACGACGAGCGGAATGAGGAGGACGAGGATGAGGACGACGAGGCGCCCGACGAGGATGTGGACGAGCACAGCGAGACGGATGTGGACGAGGAGCGTCCCTTCATCGAGGTCTTTGATCATATCTACGAACCGGAGTCCTCGGAGACGGCCTCCAACGACGCGGATGTGGATGCCGACGATGATGAGGATGAGGACGAGGATGTGGACGATGACGAGGACGATGATGATGACGATGGGGATGACGAGGATCGCGAGGAGCGACAGAGCATCATCGATGCCGAGCTGGAGAACCAAATAGACCTGGCCATCGCATTAACTTCACCCTCCAGGGTCCAGCAGCGTCCGCGACGCAGTGCAGCGGTGAATGCCTCGGGCGATGGCTCTGCCAATCGCAACAATCCCGACGACGACGACGATGATGCGGACGGCGATCCCGATGGCGACCAGGATGTGGATCCAGTTCGGGCTGCGGCTGAGGCCCAGGAGGAGGCGTATCTGTACGAGCGCCTGGTCGGCGACAGTCCGCATTTGATGCCCACGCCGCCGGCCAGCTTCCGGGTGCGGATGAACAGCTCCATTGCCCAGCCGCTGGACATTGATGTGAACGGCGGCAGCGGTGGAGGGAGTGGCGCTGGCCCAGGAGCTGGTTCTCTCGCTGGCAATTCCGGCGCCCGCGGTGGCTTCTCTTTGCGTGGCCAAAGTGGCTCATCCTCGGCCGCCCTGCGTCCCTCGTCCAGCTCCTGGATGGCTCCTGATTTCAACTTTATAGGGGTCTCGCTCGGAGCGAGCGGTGGAGCCTCTGGCAGTGGAGGAGGAGCAAGCAGCAGCACTGCCGCCAATGGTGGCGGCGAGGTGAACGCCTTCCTCACGCCCTCGCTGTCGGGCGGCGCCTCTGGCAGTGGCCAGAACATGAGCAATCTCCTGGACGATCAGCCGGGCGGAAGCGGAACTGGAGGCGGGGCTGGAGCAACAGCAGCAGCAGGAGCAGCCTCGGGTCCCAGCACCAGCGCCGGAGCCGGAACCAGCGGAGGAGGCAGCAGCGGAGGAGGCACTGCGGCCGCCCAGCATCCGAATGCCACGCTCTGCACCAACGGGGTGCGACGGCGCCTGCTCTACCTGGACCAGCAGTACTGCGTGTGCATGCCCACGCACCAAAATCCCACTGAGGAGACCCAGATGGAGACCTTTACGCAGGATGGTGAGTGAACCTTTAACCAGGATGGTGAGTGGATGGAGATAAGCTTCTCTTAAACCCCTTTCAGCTCTCCACTGGTGGCTGGAGGAGGCCAAGGCCTTGGACATGGAGAGCCAGACGGACGCCTGCCTGTATGCCGCCCACTTCCTGCTGCCGCATCTCATCAAGGAGCTCAAGGCGGCGCACCAGCAGCGCAAGCAGGAGGAGGCCGCTCGCCAGGCAGCTGCTGCTTCCTCTTCAGCCTCAACAACAACTACCGGAGTAACCACGGCTCCAAGTCCAGCCTCTGCCGTGACAACAGCCGCAGGAGGAGCAGCAGGTGGAGGAGGTGGTTCCACCACGACCTCGTTTATAGCCTCTAGTTTGCTGACTTCGGGCACGGCAGGAGGCACAAGCAGCGGCGGCAGCCAGGTGGTTCCACCCGTGGCCGCCTCTGCCACGGGCGGCACGCGTCGCAGCTCGATTCCCCGCCTGATACCCTCGAACTTTGGCGCCAGTCAGGCAGCGGAGGCGGGAGGAGCCAGTGAGGAGGGAGGAACTGCCACCAGTCCATTCCTGCAACTGCCCACAAGTGGTGAGTGATATAAAGAGCAAGGAAGCCATAACCTTCATTTTTCCTCCTTCCCTTCTTAGTTTCCAACAACAGCGCCGCTGGAGGTGGCTCTGCGGAGTCCCAGACGTCAACAACGACGACTACGACGCGTGGCCACCGCCGCGGGCGCCCTGGGGCCCCGCCCATCTTCAACATCTACGCCGAGATCGATCTGACCAATGAGACGGACAGTCAGGGCGCCACCTCCACCAACTCGACGCCAACTACGGCAACCGAGGGTGGAGGAGCAGCAGCCGACACCGCGCAGCAGCCGGCACAGCAGAACTTCTTCTCCTCGAACTCCAGCCAGAATCAGAATCAGAATCAGAGCCAGAATCAAAGGATACCTTTGGTGCTGCCCTCGCCCACGAGCGGCAGACCCCTGCGTCCGTACTCGCGTCTGGATGATGCCGAGCTGCTACTGATGCAGGTGAGTGCCAGCTAGGATCTACTTCCAAGCTCTTAGCTAACCTCCTTCCTCTGTTTCCCCTCTGCTTACAGCTGGCCGATCGCCAGACCTCGCGCAGCCGCCCCGTGAACCACAGCCTGTATCCCTCGTCGCGCAACTCCTCCAGTTCGGCCCTGAACCAGCGTGGCACTCGGGATCTGCCCGCTCGCCTGCAGCGTCTCGTTCAGCGACACAATGCGGGTGGCTCCGCTGGCTCCGGTTCCGGCTCCACGCTGTCCTCGCTGGAGCAACCGCCTGCCTCGGACTTTGTGCGTAACTTTGGCCTGCCCTCCTCCCTCGAGGTGGATGTGGAGGTGCTACCCGGGATCCTGGGCATGCCCCTGCCCGAGGCCCATCCGGAGGACGAGGTGGTGCAGATTGAGCCGCAGATACTGCCCCCGCCACCGCCTCCGATCAATGACTCGGAGGCGGTCATCATAGACGACGACGATGACGATGATATAGGAGATCGCTGGGCCATCAATGTGCCCGAGAGGAGATCCTCCCAAGCCAGCTCTGATGCTCGTTCCGAGTGGCTCACGCAGGCATTAAATGCGGCGGCGGCAGCAGCCCAAGCGGCCACGAGTGCCCATGAAACGGAGTCGTCGGCGAGTCAGACGGAGCATCAGGCGGAGGCAGCTGCTCCTGTTACCTCACAGGCTTCTACGCAAGAGCCAGCGGAGGCGGGAGGAGCGGCCTCGGCCAGCACAGAGTCGGCAGAGAGCACAGATGAGGCGGGCGCTCCAGCAGGAGCAGGAGCTACTGGTGGCAGCACCATCACCGACATGAGCCCCGAGGTGCGTGCCGCCCTGGGGGATCTGGAGGTGCCCGAGGGCGTGGATCCCTCCTTCCTGGCCGCCCTGCCCAGCGAGATGCGCGAGGAGGTCATACAGGAGCACCTGCGCATGCAGCGCATTCGCCAGCGGGCCCAGCAGAATGCCATCCAGATAGCCCATGACTCGCTGGTGGAGGTGAATCCCGAGTTCCTGGCGGCGTTGCCACTGAACATCCAGTCGGAGGTGCTGATGCAGCAGCGCATCGAGCAGCAGCGGCAGGCGGCGCAGAGCGCCAATCCGGAGGATCCCGTGGACACGGCCGCCTTCTTCCAGAACCTGCCCGAGAATCTGCGGCAAGCGGTGAGTTTTGGGCTGGGAATTTGAAGGGGAAACCCTCTCTAAAATACCCTTGGATCTTCCCCAGATACTCACGGACATGGAGGAGTCGCAGATAGGCAGCCTGCCGCCCGAGCTGGCTGCGGAGGCACAGTTCCTGCGTCGCGACTGGGAGTCGCGCAACGGCGCCCGCCTGGACGCCCATCCGCCCAGCAATGCGTTGTGTAAGTAGAGCTAATAATCCTCCAAGGATATCCCTCTGAAACCCGCCCTTAGCCCGCTTCCAGACCACGCTCCAGAGCCTGGAGGAGGCCCGCTGGCACAGCTCCATTTGGTACGATGCCAGCGGCAATGCCCAGCCGCAGCATCACCAGCACACCACCATCGTACACCATCACCCCCATCCGCATCAGCTGGCGCCCATGGGCAAGCCTTTGGCCCTGCTGATGATGGAGGATGAGAACATTCTCCTCGATCCCGATTCGCTGGCCACGCTCCTCCTCTTCCTGTTCGTCGAAGACCAGAAGGTGTACAGCATGCGGCTGCATAGGGTTATCCGGAATTTGTGCCACCACGAGCCCACCCGCGACTGGATCATCAACGCCCTGATCAGCATCGTCCAGAAGACCAACGAGGATAATGCCACCTTTGGGGGCGCTGCAGGCGGAGGGCAGACGGGCAGCAAGCCCGAGTGGCTGAAGCTGCGCGTGGACGCGGCCTTTGGCTACAAGAGCAACATCTTCCTGATCAACCGGATGTACGAGGGCAGCGCAAGGAGCATCAGCATCAATCCCCAGGCCGCCCAGATGATTGTGCGCAACTGCCTGGACCTGCTGTTCGTGCTGGCCAAGCACTATCCGTCCAGCTTTGTGCCCTTTAACAGGGAGGTGAAGGCCCGCCGCATCCTCAGTGCCGTCTTTGGCATGCCCTCGCCCACGGTGGGTGGGAATGGAGGTATGCCCTGGCCCCCACCAGCAGCGGGAGGAGGAGGAGCTGGCGCCGGAGGAGTGGGAGTGGAGCCAGTGCCACCGGGTGGCACCCTGGACTTCCGCTCGCGCTTCTGTCGCTACCAGGTGGCCAATCGACTGCGCGGGATGCTCGACGATCAGCCAGGAGCAGCGTCAGCAGCGACTCCCCCGAAGCCCAAGCCCGCCACGCCGCTGGACGAGGCGCCGTCCACCTCGAAGGCGGCGGCCGCCAAGGCAGCGGCCAGTGCCAAGTCCAGCAGCTCCCAAGGAGGCAGCCAGCAATCGGTGCCCTACCAGACCAACGCCAAGAACTTCTGGGACGTTGTCCTGAACATTGACAGGCAGACGCAGGTGCGCATGTCGCACGTGGCGCAGTTCCCGCTCACCTCGCAGCCGCCGTGGGAGTGGCAGGCCAACACCGGCGACTTCCTCTCCTTCAGCGACTCCCCCTTCGGCCAGCTGCTGGAGATGCTGCCCTACAAGGTGATCTGCCGGTCGCCGCACCTCACCGACATGCTCGTCAAGCTGCTGGCCTCGCTCAGCACCGAGCTGCCCAAGGAGGAGGAGCCGCTGCCCGAACAGATGCCGCCGCTGATACCCATTGGTCAGGCGGCCAGTGCCGCCGCCGCCGCCGATGGCGGAGATGGCCTGGCCACCAACAGCACCGAGCAGGTGGCACCGGGCGCCGCTGGTAACCCAGCTTCGGGCGATGGCAATGCGGGGTCCAAGCCGCACCAGCAGTTGCCCACTTTGAGCGTGGCTTTACCCGTAACCCCTGCCAAGCCGCGGAGGAAGATCTACGCCAAGAACTTCTCGCAGCTGCAGCTGGTAATCGAGGTGCTGACGCATCAGTGCGGCACCACCGAGGGCCTGGACAACGTGGCCAAGCTGATTGTGAATCTCACGCAGTGCTCGCAGGCCTCCAATGCCATCTTCATCCAGTATCTGACGGCGGCCATTCTGGGGCTGGCCGAGGAGGTGCGCCAGGCCATCCAGACGCTGCTCAACGAGATTCGGGCGTACAACACCACGAGCACCTCCTCGCAGCAGCCCTCCGTCTCCGCCTCTACTTCAAGCGCAGCAGCCGCCTCTTCCTCGTCGGCCGGTGCCAGTCTCCTGCCCAACCTGGCCGTGCACGAGGGCATCATGCAGGATCGCTTCACAGCCGAACATGTGATCATCTCGGCACCGAAGAACGCCAAGCCCACGTGCGAGCTGCAGCTGCCGTCGATGAAGAAGCTCATGTCCAACTCCTCCGCCCAGCCCTACTTCCTGCGCACCCTCAAGATCTTCATGCAGGTGCGCGACATGTACGAGGTCCAGGACCTTCCACCCTCTGCCAGTGGCAATGGTGGTGACACCAACGAGGACGACGACATCATTGACATTCTGGGCGAGCCACCGCCGGGCAGCAGCATCTGGGATGCCACCGCGGACACGGCCAGCACGGGACCCTCGCCGCCGCCGCTTTCGGCCTTCATGGAGACCAATCAGCCGCAACATCGGCCGGTGACCATCAGCCAGGAGCCCGAGGAAGAGGACGACGACGATGAGGACGATGACGACGACGACGAGGTCGATGTGGATGAGACGCTGGCCAGGGAATCAGCGGAGGCGGCTGCAGCGGCGGCGGGGGGATCGGGAGCCAGCAACAGCAAGGCGAACGCCAACAAGCCCACGCTGTCGCAGATCCTGTGCCTGGACGTGCTGTGGCACACGCTCAGCGAGTGCCTGGTGGCGCTCGAGGAGTCCAAGGACGAGTTCGCCGTCCTGGTGCTGCAGCCCACCGTCGAGGCCTTCTTCCTGATCCATGCCTCGCATCGCCACACGGCCAAGAAGCCCAGGATAGGAGGGGCCTTGTCCGGGGTCCTGGGACTGCGGTCGTTGGGAAGCAGAGCCCTGGCCGCTGAGGCAGCGGCGGCAGCAGCGGCAGCGGCAGCAGCAGCCACAACGGCTGCCCAGAGGCTGCAGAACAGTCCGCCGCCCATGGACGATGCGAGCAGCGCCAACACGCTGAGTTCGGCCAGCTTTGAGGGTGAGTTTCCCGCGGGGTTGTGTCCCTTCTTTGATCTTAATCCTCCTCCGCTTCCTTCAGATGAACCGCGAATGCAGGACGCCTCCACCAACACGCCCAACGCGACGGGCAGCAGCTCGGCGAATAGCAGCGGCAGCTCCACCTCGCTGACAGCCCACGAGGCCCAACTGCGGCAGGACCGGCACAAGTTCCTGCAGTTCGCGGAGAAGCATCGCACCGTGCTCAATCAGATCCTGCGCCAGTCGCCCACCCATCTCTCGGACGGACCCTTCGCCGTGCTGGTGGACCACACGCGCATCCTGGACTTTGATGTCAAGCGCAAGTACTTCCAGACGGAGCTGGAGCGCCTGGACGAGGGCATAAGGCGCGAGGAGCACACGGTCAGTGTAAGGCGTGTCACCGTCTTTGAGGATTCCTTTAGGGTGCTCTACCGCCTGGGCCCCGAGGAGTGGAAGAACCGATTCTACATTGTGTTTGAGGGTGAGTTTGGGTTGAAGATCAGCTTTTAGAATTATTTTAATGTAAACTCCCAGGATTTTATTTCTTATTTTTTATTTTTATTTCTAATGAGTTCGTTTTCTCTCGATTTTTCACGAACTGATCGTTCTTATTCCACCAATCCAACGTGACCGTATATTCTTTTCTTAAAAATCTGTTATCGATAACATTATACCAACTGCGCACTAATGTAACCGTGTAATACAAAATGAGGTGTTTACAATAATAACCTTTACTTGCAGATGAGGAGGGCCAGGATGCGGGCGGCCTGCTGCGCGAGTGGTATGTGATCATATCCCGCGAGATCTTCAATCCCATGTACGCCTTGTTCTGCGTCTCGCCTGGAGATCGGGTCACCTACATGATCAATCCCTCCAGCCATGCCAATCCCAATCACCTGAGCTACTTCAAGTTTGTGGGCCGCGTAATAGGTAAGCTTATCTTTAGGTTAAAACCCTTCCTGGCCTCTTTAATCTCTTAATTTCCCCGCCTACAGCCAAGGCCGTGCACGACAACAAGCTGCTGGAGTGCTACTTCACCCGCTCCTTCTACAAGCACATCCTGGGCAAGCAGGTGAAGCACACGGACATGGAGTCGCAGGACTACGAGTTCTACAAGGGTCTCGACTATCTCATGAAGAACGACATCTCCACGCTCGGCTACGAGCTGACCTTCTCCACCGAGGTCCAGGAGTTTGGCGTCACCCAGATCCGTGATCTCAAGCCCAATGGCCGCGACATAGCCGTCACCGAGGAGAACAAGTTCGAGTATGTGCAGCTGGTGTGCCAGCTCAAGATGAGCGGCTCCATACGGCAGCAGTGAGTATTTATTTTAAAGTTATGTAAACTCCCAGGCTTTTATTTAGTTTTTTCTCCATTTTTCACGAGCTGATCGTTCTTATTCGCCTAAGCAAAGTGACCGTATATTCTAGCTAACACTATATCGATAACATTATACCAACTGGTCACTAAAATGACGTGTTTACAGTTTAATTAGTAACTAATCCTGCTTTTAATCTTTCCCCAGATTGGACGCCTTCCTCGAGGGCTTCTACGACATTATTCCAAAGCATTTAATATCGATTTTCAACGAACAGGAGCTGGAACTTCTCATATCCGGCCTGCCGGATATCGACATTGAAGATCTAAAGGCCAACACCGAGTACCACAAGTACACATCCAAGTCGGCACAGGTGCGGTTTCTTTCGTCCTCTCCCTCTCCCTATCTCTCTCTATATCGTGCCTCTCTCTTTCCCCTTCAGATCCAATGGTTCTGGCGCGCGTTGCGGAGCTTCGACCAGGCGGACCGGGCCAAGTTCCTGCAGTTCGTAACGGGCACCTCCAAGGTTCCACTGCAGGGCTTTGGCTCGCTGGAGGGCATGAATGGCATACAAAAGTTCCAGATACATCGCGACGATAGGTCCACAGATCGCCTGCCCTGTGCGCACACCTGGTAAGGATTTAAGCGAGTTGCTCTGCGTCTTCTTTTTCTTGAAGCTACGTGCGCTTTCAACATCTCTCTATCAAAAGCTAAGTACTCAGACACTCGAAAAGGAAGTTCCCGCTCTATCGCACTGCTCAGGAATACTTTTCGGGTGTCTGAGTACTTAGCTTTTGAGAGAGAGTGTCAGTGCGTGTTGCTCAACATGTCCCTAGCAACATTGGTCTTTTCCACTTGTTTATTAATTAACTTGTTATTTATCCTTGCCAGCTTCAACCAATTGGATCTGCCCATGTACAAGTCATACGACAAGCTGCGCAGCTGCCTGCTTAAGGCCATACACGAGTGCTCCGAGGGCTTTGGGTTCGCCTAAGCGGGGACTGTACTAATTCCTAATACGAGCGAATGCTAAGCGAAAAGAAGAGAAGAGAGAACAGAGAAGAGCCACTGCAAATGTGCGAGCAGATGCTAAGCGAAGAGAGGAGAACAGAGAACAGCCACTGCAAATGTGCGATAGATGAAAAGAAAGAAAGAGAAACAAAAACAGAAGGAGAAACTGCATACATAACACACATAACATACACACAGTACATATAGTTATATAGTATATATAAAAATGTTGAATTAATTATTAATTTTCGCGCCTATATACATATATACAATATATATTTTCTTAAATTTTCCAAAAGAAAAACCGATACAAATCGACGAAAGCATGCAAAAAAAAGAAACAAAAACAAAAACGAAGAAACAAGAAAACTAAATCCAAAAACAAGAACAAATTCGATTTCAATATTACAAATATAAACTCTATATTTTTTCGTACTTCTGTCGTTTTGCACACACACACACATACACACACCATGCGATTTACTGTAATAAAACACGAAGCGACACACTTTTATTTAACCCACACGAAGCCGAGAGCCGAGAATAGCTAAAAGGACTAACGCATAGTATATAGAGAAAAGCAAATGCAAATGCACATAAAAAACAAGAACACACAACACAACACACACACAGGTTATACGCTTTGGTTTCTTATTTACTTAAGTGAATTTACCGAAGATGAAGAGAAGATGAAGATGGTTGGATAGATGGATGGCAGGTGGAAATAATTAAATGGATTAAAGTATTTTGATGTAAGAGAAATAAGTCCCTATGTTATGCATTTTATGTTTACCTTTTTGGAATAATGATGAGCCGCGGATATGTGTAACTTAAGGAGAATGGAATAAAATAAGAGAGTAAGCGCTCATTTATCATAATACATTTTCAGAATATCTATTTTTGGCTCTGCTATGTAACTTGGTGGAAGAACTGGTATAGCTAGAATTCTCAGAATATTGGAAATAGGTCTTTTCAATTTTTGAAAAGCGGGTTTATCGATTTTATGAATTAAACGAGCTTTTTGTTGATGTATTTGAAGAATAACTGGGGTCTCTCTCGGAATAATAGAAATTGGACTTTAAAATTTTTTGAGAATACAGTTTTTCGATGTTATTAATTAAAAGAGCTTTTTATTGATGTATTTGAAGGATTTTTGAATACTTTTCAATACGGAATTCGTTTATAAAGTTTGCTTAATTTATTTGGAACTAGAATTTCGAAAGTTCGGCTAAAATGTTAAACTTTCCTTCAAAATTTCCTGTTTACGCCCTTTAAAGACCTTAGAATATTTTTTCTTTTACGTTTTATTTTCGAATAACTTTAAAGTGGGTTTTCGAATATTTCCAACGGATCCTGCTTATTTTAGTATATTTCTCAAAACCTAATGTGCATAAATGCGGAATTTATTTGTTTCATTTATTTGGAAGAAGTTACAAAATAGATCTGAAAAGGATACAGGATTTTCGAATATTTTTAAAAGGGTCCTGCTTATTTTAGTATACTCTTAAAAATCCCATGTGCATAAATGCGGAATAATGGCAGAAGTCCATAAATTTATTTGGAAAAAGTTATAAAATTAATCTGAAAGACTTCCACAATTTTTAAATATTTCCAAAATGATCTTCATCTTCCCAATTTTAGTGTATTCTCGAAATTCCTTGGTATTTTTGCCACCCCATGCGACGGCCACACTGGATCGATAAGAGAGATAGCGCGGCGGCGCGCACGTAATGGATTTGTTTATACGCAAGGAGCTGATCCTGGCCAGCGGCACCGGGCTGGAGGATGTGGTGCCGCACTGCCTCAAGCTGCTCGCCTGGCTGCGCACCTGCCAGGAGGAGATGCTGTCCCAGTACCGGCGCCTGCGGCTCAGCCAGTCCCTGGTCGAGTCCATAGTCAAGGCCACTTTGTACCTGTTCGAGTGCCACGATCGCTTTGGAGAGGCTCTGGCGGAACGCTGCGACTCGCACGGCTTCTTTGCGAGCTCCTCGACGAGCGATGAGCGGCGACAGTGCATCCGGGAGCTGTGCGCCTCCATAGTAAAAACGCGGCGCGGAGAAGAGCATGCGCCGCTGCTACATCTGATGCACAAGGCTCTGGCGGAGATTCAGCCGGCGTGGAGTGTGATTCGGGACCTGGACTGGACCCAGATGCGCCATTCGGAGGCGGTGACCAGCGAGGATCTTGTCAGTGCCGATCTGCAGCAGATGCGACGCCTGGTGAAGCGAATCGGCCGGCTGTCCAGCCTCCAGGACATGGAGACGGCGCTGCAGCGTTCCCTGCAGCTGATGGGCTTCCAGGTGTGGCTGCAGCTCTTCCGAGAGCCCAGGGAGAGCGCCATCCACCTCGACTGCCGCCTGCTGCGCCACATGATCTGCGAGACGCTGACGGAGGGCACCTCCGCCGCCTGTTCCAGCTTCCTGCACCATATCTTCACATTCGTATCGCTGCCCGCCAACGAGATGAGATTCTGGGCCTGCCTGGAGCATAAGCGCCTGGCCGGTAGCCTAATCACCTATCTGATCGGCTATTGGAGCCGTCACCTGCCCTACCTGGATCTGGAGGAGATGCAGCTAACGCCCGAAGCGCCCGCCATTCAAAGCCAACTGCCCGTCAACGAGGCCACCTATGTCACCCACCTGATGCTGGCCCCGTGCTCCCCCTGCCGCCAGCAGTTCCACCACCAGCTGCGCCCGCTCCTGACCACCGCCGCCGGTGGCCAGCTGCTGCAGCTGCTCAATAAAGTCGCCTACGTGTATAGTTAATGTCGCAGCGCATGCCGCGTGCACTCTTTAATCGGTTTTGGGCAGGAACTCGCAGTTGCCGTCGACCAGGCGGACCACCTTCTCGCCCTTCTCCGCCAGAATCTCCTCGATGTTGCGCTTGCCCTCGAGGTCCGTGAACCAGTTCAGGTTGTCGGCGATGAGGTGGTGATTGGAGCAGCCCACGCAGGTGACAATGACGACGCCGCGCTGGTAGGCCACCTTCGAAATGGTCTTCATGTTGCGCGTCTGGCACACCTTGCACGTGTAGATCAGCTGCATCTTCGTTTGGAGCTCTGCCAGGGGAATGCTGTTGGTGGCCACCGTCTTGTCGGCATCTTGCTGGCGGAAAAAAGAGAGAAGGGAGGATAAAAAATGAGGCAAAACTAGTTTTAATGAAACTTAAGAAGACTTGTTGTTATTTAAATTGATTCCTAATAATAAATAGTCCTTTTAAATATAAATACATATATTTTTAATAATTAATAAAGGTTTAAAATTAATTTAAATTTAATAAGAGAAAAAGAGAAGCAAAAATTGTTATTTTTTAAACCATTTTACAACCATAATTATTATGTTATTAATAAAGAAAGTTCAAATCCGAGTAGGTTTTACTTTTAATACAAGAGTTTATCATTTTTATTAATTTATTTTGGCACAATATTAATAAACAATTAATTAGAAAATTAATTATTTTAAACTTACAACCGATTTGCTGCTGTGGAAAGTCCTGCAGATGCACGTGTAGTTGTTGTTGCTGCTTCTTCCAATAACAGCTGATTGTGTTTTGTTGGCTGCAGTCCGAAGTTGCGTTTCCAATAGTATTTCCCGGCCTTCAAATGCTGCTATTTGTGATTTTCTTGCACTGACACACAGGGCACGTCTTCCCACGCCTGCGCTGATTTTGTACATTTGTCTCAGGACACTCATTTTCGTGTGATTACTATTAATATTGTTGTGATTAAATACAAACGAACCGTGTGAAATTCAACTGCTATTAGGGATGGCACCTTGACCAATGCGAACAGTGACTTTGGGGATAAAATCACGAATGTGAAGCATAGAAACGTGAAATTGTGTAATTTCAGTTATTGGGTTATAATTAATATAATATAGTATAATTATCTTTGTTTTTAGTGGATATTTTTCCCCAGATATAAGCTTCTTCGCAAAAACAAGGTGAGATGAATACAAATCTAAAACCTATTTGAAGGCTGTCATAATGTATGTGTAAATCAAGAGTGAAAAAAAAACAGCTATAAAAAAAATCATTTCAAAATCCTTGTTGGCTTCCAATAAGATTTCCTGAACTTTCGAAATCACCAATCACTCTTTTTACGCGCCTATCGATAACAGCGATTACAGATCACTCCAATTCACGTGACACAATCGGCAGTCGTTCATCTCTACCTGCTAGTAGAACTCATAATTTCGAATCGCAAAATCGTGGGAAAACAAATTATATAAAGCACTAGGCGAGAGATGGCGACACGTGTGGTGGCAACTGCAACAGTGCGCGCGGTCAAAGGACGCAAGCTGATCCCGACGAGGGCCGCTCTGACCCTGGTAAGCAGGCGCTGTTCGTGGTGAAATCGGCGCGGCGACTGATGAAGTAACAGTCGCCCGTCGCTCGATGCTGATCCGCGTCCGTCCAACTGCCCTCCGTTGTTTACGTTCTGTGACTCTTCTATTTCCAGACACCCGCGGCGGTGCAGCGCATCAAGACCTTGCTGCAGGAAAAGCCAGATATGGTAAGTGAACCCCGAGGAGATTTCTAGCTCTTGGCCCCACGAAGGCAGCCCAAAAATAGCTCTAGAAATCTATGCTTGGAGCTGTGCTTCATTATGTCTCTTAAGGGCAGAAGCTTTCCTTGTTGGAATTTTCTAATATTATCCAGTGTTTAAGGGTATTATGGGCTAGGAATCTAAAGATCTTGGCTTCTATATCTTCTATGGAATGTATCTAATTACTCCCTTAACTTGTATCCTTTTGAGAGACTTAAACGCATGATTAAAGTAATAATTAATGTTCTTAAACCCACTGCCATCCGAAATTATTTTTATCAAGAAGCATTTTACGCTTAAATTTTAATTTTATGTATTATTTAGGCCTTGTAATTCTTAATAAACAAACTAAGACCAGTTATTCTACTGAGATTTTAAAGATATTAACTCTCATCAAGCCCCAAGTCTCTTTTTAATCCCAAGTCAAAGAGTTATATTAGCTTTATTTAAATGTTAAGCTTTAGCTTTGTATATCTTCATGAATTAGGCGAGATATTTTGATATTTCGTATATAAAAACAGCCAGATAATGGTCACAGGTGAAAGACCTTTGCTGATTATCACAGTTTATGACTCGCAAGTCAAACCTTTGAACCTCCTCTCCGCCAGGTCGGCCTGAAGGTGGGCGTGCGACAGCGCGGATGCAACGGCCTCTCCTACACGCTGGACTATGCCAGCCAGAAAGGTAAGCTAATCGGAGTCGCAGAGATCCGGGAGATCTAAGGTTTTACCTCTCTCTCTTCTGTATTCGCATCTGCCAGCAGATAAGCTGGACGAGGAGGTGATCCAGGATGGCGTCAAGGTGTTTATCGACAAGAAGGCGCAACTCTCGCTGCTGGGTAAGTCGCTGGCTGAGGCCTATTACTAGCCAATGCTCTCAACTCTCCACTCTTATCCTGGCAGGCACCGAGATGGACTTTGTGGAATCGAAGCTGACCAGCGAGTTTGTGTTCAACAATCCGAACATCAAGGGCACCTGCGGCTGCGGCGAATCGTTCAGCATGTAAACCGATGGAGATCCACCCGCCTCGCAGACCTAAATTAACCAAGTTAAAGGCAGACTTAGTATATCTCATCTAACTGTTTTCTCCTTTGTAAATTCTACTTCGCAAACGAATTGTAAATGTTAAGTTGTGTTCTTTAGTTAAATTTTAGTTGTACAATGCTTAGCGCTAGGTAAGTGACCCGTGGCAGTTGTCCTCTTAGCCCTAGTTCAATATATAGACAAGGAATGTTCTAGAAAAGATCTCTCGATACTTGATTTAATGTGTCTTTATACAATTTCAAAACCTACTTGCTACGCTCGAGTCTACCGCTGATTCAGGCCGTGCACGCCAAACTCCTCGTAGTCCTCGCGCGTGTACACGAACTCGTCGAAGTTGGGGCTGGTGGCCACCTCCTTGCCGCCGTACCAGGCGTAGCGCACGGGGTCCTCGGGGCAGATGAGGGAAACCTCCAAATCGCACGGGACCAGGGCGCGTAGATCGCGCTTGAGGCGGGGAAGGAAGCCGGGAAACTGGGAGCTCCCTCCCACAATAAGAATGTTGAGCAGGAGCTCGCGATGGGCCTCCCAGGGACAGGCCTTGAGGCAATCGGCCACCGCCTCCGGGATGCCCACCTGCTGGACCCCAATGTCGGACGGGTTGAAGAGGAGTTCGGGCACCGTGAAGCGTTCGTTGCACAGCGGCACCGACTGCTGTTGCTCCTCGTCCTCGCGCGGCTGGCCGGGCACGCGTATATACCCTCGCTTCACCGTCGTAAAGTCGGGCAGAACATAGTCTAGGGTCACCTCGCGCCGCTTCTCTTCGCTCTGGTGCACCTGCATTGCCTCCTTGAAGTCCTCGGCCACGAAGCAGACGTCCTCCTTGATCTGATTGACCACGTGGCTCTCGTCCATCACGTTCAGCTGGCGGTAGGAGATGAGCTCCTTGAGGTGATTGGTCAGCGCCTTGCCGCCCATATCGATGCGCCGGATGCCCTCGAGCACACGGCGGCCCAGGACGAAGGGCACGATGTGGGTGAAGCTGTAGCCAACGTCGATGATGATGCAGTTGAGCGACTGCATCGTGGTGCGCTCCTCACTGTCCGCCACATAGTTAAAGGCAGCCAGATCGGCGGCCGTGGTCTTGTACATGCCCGCTACGCGGTACTCCTCGAACAGCATCTCAAGCATTGCCTCTTGGACGCTCTGGAAGTTCATCTGGGGCTCTGTGATCACAATGTTGTGTCCCTCGAGCGTGCAGCCGATGCCCTCCTTGCTGAAGATGTAGTCCCACACGGTCTTCTGGGTGTCCCAGTTGAGCAGGTAGCCGCGCTGGAAGGCCAGGATGTAGAACAGCGCTGAGGTGTCGCGGCACTCGTCGATCTGGTTGCCTACGAAGGCGCGCCGCCGCTCGCTCTTTGCCTTCATGATGCAGTTGGGCACCACCTGCGGCTCGTCCTGGTTGGCCAGTCCCACCTTGGCCGTGTGCGCACCGTTGTCCAGGACCACCACTGCGTTGGCCATGGTTAAATGCGTCTACGCTCAGCCGGTTTCTATAGCATTTTCTTAGAATGTTTAAAAAACCACAAAAATCTGGCTTTAGTGATGGCAATTGCACTTGATAGGTATGCGGTGATTTATCGGTTATGGTATCGGATATGTGCAAAAGCTTCAAGTTCACCATTGCGAAATTCAAAATTATCAACTATCGCATGAAAATGGCGCAATGCGGATTAGGTGTTCAAAACAGCAGTTTAGTTTTTCTTTCCAGTCAATAAAATTAGTTTCGTGGAAAAGCAGCTAGCTAGTGGTGCTAACACATGGGAAATCAGGACAGGACAGAAATAATCGAGTGTTTGCCTAAACATCGAATGCACATGTTTATTCTTCTTAAATATAATGTTTGTACAAAAAAGCTGCAGAAACGTGGCGTAATGTTAAGGAAAGAACAAATATCTCTATACATACGTAAAGAGATTGATATTAGGATATTTGATGAAAAAAATATAACGATATTTTCTTAAGAAAACTATCGATATATTCGCTTTATTTGTCACATCTCTATCGCGAATTTTATTGATTCAGCAGAAGAATTCTCCGCTTCAAATACCCGATCAAGTGCTGCCCGCTGCGCCGCACATGTGAACCGGCACCTGGCAGCCACCCCGCATCACCGAATCCATTGATCCATTGATCTGCCGGCAGTGCCCACGCCGCAAATAGAAAAGCCCAACAACTGCATCTATTAACCGCCGCCCGCCCCCCTTGCTCCTCGGCTGCAGTGTGAAGAAGAGAGAAGTAGGGAAGGAAGGCGAGGAAAATGGTGGACGCCGCGAGGCAAATGCTCGATGAGCTGATGGGCCGCAACCGGAACCTGCATCCCTCGGAGGCAGGCGCCAAGGTCAACTGGGAGGATCCCGAGGTGAGTTTTCTTTCGCCTTTCTGCATGCAATCCATCCATCATTCCTTCTCGTTTCCCCGTGCAGTTCTGCCAGTTCTACAATGTCAAGTTCTGCCCGCACGATCTGTTCATCAATACCCGCGCCGATCTCGGGCCCTGCGCCCGCATCCACGACGAGGAGGCCAAGCACCTGTACGAGGAGGCCAGGCCGTCGCAGCGCAAGCGGCAGTACGAGGACGAGTTCCTGCGCTTCTGCAATGTGATGCTCCACGACGTGGACCGCAAGATCCAGAAGGGCAAGCAGCGCCTCCAGCTGATGCAGCGCGACCAGCCCGTTGTCCCCGCCCCGCTCAGCAGGCACCAGGAGGAGCTGGCCAACCTGACGGCGCGCATCAATAAGCTGCTGTCGGAGGCAGAGGAGGCGGGCATACGGGGCGACGTGGATCAGGCCCAGGACCTGATGACCCTTTGCGATGAGCTGAAGGAGGAGAAGGAGCAGCTGGTGCGCACGTTCGAGGCCAATCAGAAGACCAGCCTCCAGCAACAGTCCAGTGGGGACGAGCAGCAGCAGCCGCCACAGCCACAGCCATTGCCCTGCAGTCCCGGCACGAGCTCCAGCGATGGAGGGCCAGCCAACGAAGAGGCCCAGTCGCCTGCTGCTGCTGCTGCTCCTGGCAGTGATGAGGCCACCACAGAGGCTGTAACCACATCTTCTCCTCCGAACATGGCTGAAGAAGGTAGCGAGGGAGCTGCTCCTGCTATAGCTACTCCCGGCAGCAGCAGCGAGGATAAAGCAGAGAGGCCTGCGGAGGCCAAGACCGCTGGCTGGTCGCACGAAACATTGCCGGAGAAGCAGATGAAGGTGTGTGAGATATGCGGCGCCTTCCTGATTGTGGGCGATGCCCAGCAACGGATCGAGGACCATCTGATGGGCAAGCAGCATCTGGGCTATTCCAAGCTGCGCAATGCCGTCGCCGAGATCAACGAGGCGCGCCAGAAGGAACGCGAGCAGGAGGACAGGCGTCGGCGAGAGGGACGCGTCCAGCGCTTCCACACCTACGACAACAGGCGGTAAGTTCCCGCCATTACCTGATCTTTATTTGGAGTGTGCGCCTGTCCAGCTAATTGGGATGCACACTGGCACCTTCGCTTACCTTCTTGGTCCCGAAATACATTTGTTTTCATTGTTGGCAAACTTGGCAACTTGCCCTTGAATGTGACTAATGGCCAATGTGCACTGTGTACTAAGTGGGTTCACACTCATCTAGCTGCCAAGGGAATGATTGTCCAAATTGCATCACAAACCAAAGTAGTTGAAGGGTGCAGCCTGGCCAGCTACGACTCCCTATGCCTTATAATACCCGGTATCCATAGGGTAGAAGGGTATTATAAGTTAGTGCCAATCGAGAATGTGTGTAACAGACAGAAGGAGGCATCTCCGACCCCATAAAGTATATATATTCTTGATCAGCGTCACCAGCCAAGTCGATTTAGCCATGTCCGTCCGTGTGAAACAACAGATCTCAGAGACTATAAGAGCCAGAGCTACCAAATTTGGTGACAACATTGGAATCTGTTGCACGCAGATCAAGTTTGTTTTAAAATTTTGGCAATGCCCACGTCCGCCCCCAAAAATCATAAAATACTGTATATAAGCTATAATCGTAATTTTTGGCTTAAAGTAAATAGATATTAAAAATAAGTAGGCATTCGCGGACGTGTTTTGAAAATTTGAGTAAAATCGGATGGTAAACATGGAAGTTATTAAACAATGAAGTTTCTGTTTATGCTTATTGTTCTTCTCTCTCAAAAGCTATGAAATCAGACACTCGAAAAGGGTTCCGTAGTATTGAGTCAAAACAAGAGGTCTATCGCACTGCACAGGAATACTTTCCGGGTGTCTGAGTACTTAGCTTTTGAGAGTGTCAGTGCGTGTTGCTCAACATGTCCCTAGCAACATTTGTCTTTTTTGGATGTTGCTCAACATGTTTCTTGCAACTTTTGTCTTTATTTCTCAACATTTTCTTTTTTCCATTTTCATGTCTAATTTAATTTAACCCACAATGCTTTGGGTACCGGGTATCTCACAGTCGGTCACACTCGACTGTACCTTTCCCACTTGTTTAATCCTTAACCCTAACCTTTTATCTTCCAGAGATTCACGCAACGATTACCGGGAGCGGAGTCGCGACTATGGCCAGAATCGCCAGCCCTCGGACCGGCGACACCGTAAGTTGCCCCCATATGGAGATTGCACACGGTCCCACACTACTTTCTGCCTTTCCAGATCACCACAAATCGCATCACGGCTCGCATCATTCGTATTCGCGCAGTGGCGGCGGCGGCGGTGGTCCCGGTGGCGGCAACGGCGGCGGCGGCGGAGGAGGCGGTGGCAACCGGAACAACCGCCATCATAATCACAACCATAATCACAGCCACTACCGGCACGATAGCCGCGAAAGGCACTGCCGCAGCCGGAGTCGCAGTCGCTACTAGAGACCAAAAAGGAAAAACAAAAGCAAAAACAAAAAAGGAATTAAGCATAAGAAAAACTACTAAAAGAAAGAGACACAGAAAGAGTCAAGTTAAAATAACAACCGCAGAGACGGACGCCTAGAAGCATAAGCCAGAAAGTTCGGTTCCAGGACCCCCAAACGCAACGAAACCTCACTAAATACACCAACAAGACCAACAATTCTCCAATTCGCAATCCGTAAGCAGCAGCTGCCGCGGCAAAGGCAGCATCGAGGTACCCCAAAAAAAAAAAAAAAAAAATCATTAACACAATTTTCAAAGTAATATGTATCAAAACAGTAAAAAAAAGAAAAAAAACAGAGACAGTATATATATCAGAGCTGGCAAGAACGAGTGCGCAGAGGTGAGTCCCACACTTGATTTGTCCCGTAAACGTAACACTCTCCGGCGCCACTGTGTGCCCCTCCACATACTCCGTAGACATACTCGTACTCGTACTCGTACCATAACTCTGTCTATCGATAAATCCGACTGACTGCGACTCCCTCTTTATGTAGGGTTATCGAGCGTTGCTTCAGGGGGAGCATTATCCGTTTTTTTTTTCGTACTTTTCACCAACGAAACGGACTTAAGGGCAGGGTTTTAACTATTTGTTAGTTAAATTTTATAATCTGCAGTCAAATGCCAACATTGCATTTGTATGAGTGAAAATTTAACACTCTTTGGCTAGATATGAGAAGAAAAGTAAAGCTAAAATATTCTGTAATATGGCAAAAAATAGCTATAACCTAAAAAATTAGCTATTTAACGCTAAAAAAGGCTAAATCTAGCCACATAATTATACTTTGTCTGCACTGATTCTTCTGTTCTCTTTTGTGCATACTGTGCGTAAGCGGCAGCGACGCCCACTGAGAAAAATTCGATCCCATGGGATAGGCCCGTGCCGGTCGGCTGTCCTAGAGCTTCGTCTCACTCTAATTTATCGAAATTATCGATGTGCGATAGAAAAAACTATGTTTCTTGATACGCATTACATATAAATCGATGGATTTACGCTTAAATTAGTAACTTTCAATTTAAATCAAAGATAAACTTTCAAGAAATAATATACTTCTTAGAATTTATAATCTTTATACCAATATAGAAGAGCATTATAGTATATAGAAGCTATCTAGCCCATGAATGCTGTTTGAAAGTATTTCCTAGTTCCAGTTCCCAATCCGTTATATATTTAAAGGTATTCAGACAGTGTTCCCTACTTACTTAGGCATATACATAGAGATCATTTTTCGGGGTGATATGTAGCGCTCTTCGAACGCTTGTGGGAGGACTGTGGACAGTGACTGAACCAGGTATTTACCAAGCCTTACTCCTTATCTCTTTGCGCTTAACTAACCCAAACAGAAAAACAGATCCACGCATCTCATGCAATCCCCTCCACCCGCACACTCCCAGCCAACACCACACGCCACACACACACCCCACATGAACCATAAACGATAAACGATGAATGTAAATATATATAGTAACATATAGCGACTTAGAGAGACTCGAACTGCATGTGCTTTGGCTTGGCTTGGCGAATGGGTTGCTGGGTCCGTTGCGTTGTGTGTGCGTGGGTGTGGGTGTGTCTGTGATGTGTTGGTCTCCCGGGCTCCCGAGGTCCTAGGGTCGAAATTCCGAGAGGTACGTAGTTGTAGTACGAGTACCTAGTATAAGGGCAGAGGAGATGGACGTTGGATAAGAGAGCTAAGAAGAGTGATAATGGGTGTAGATTCATTTTGCAAGAATTTCGAAGGTTAAACCATTTCACAGTAGAAGTAGAGAAACATCCATGTTTGGCAGGATACTATAGAAGTCTTCCATCCCGAAAATCGATCTTTCCCCACCTCGAATTCTTTATTTAATTTTGTAAACACCTCATTTTGTATTATAATGTTATCGATAATAGTCCTAGCGCATAAAATTAAGCTAGATTTTTAAGAAAAGAATACACGGGCACTTTAGTTTGGCATAAAGAGCGATCGACACGTTTGGGATCGAGAAAAGGAAAAGTTATAAAAATTAATGCCATCCGCCATTATTATTTTGAACTAAAAGTCTGGGAGTTTAAAATTTCAACTCTTATTCTCAACTCAATTTCTGAATTATTGATCACTGAAAGCATGAAACACCCATTGTCACTTGAGCTGGGAGTGTCCCTCCTCGGGCGCCACTTGAATTTACTTTTTATTTTTGTTCGTAAAAACATACACATAATCCCCCTGTCATTGTTGTGTGGTGTACTGTGAATCCCGACCCTCCCATCCCGCCGCCCCGCAGCACTACTCTGGTATTATAATTAAGACAAGAAAACCTACTACTAACCCCCAGCGAAATCTTCAAGCCAAGATTCCAAGACACCCAACGAGGCCACGAGGTAATTGCAACGATCTTTAAGAATCGCATTAAATACTAATCACTAGGCATAGGCAGAGAGGGAGACAGAGAGCACAGGCAGAGACATAGAGAGAGAGAGAGAGTGAAAGAGTTTCCAAACCCAAAGTGTCCGTCCATATGTAGCCCCCACAACCCTCCTCAAAACAGGTAAATTTCTAGGCCCAATATGATATCTGTCCCCCTCACGATTGGCTGTCTGTGATGTTCGTGCCACACCAACACAACACACTCAGAGGATCTCCGGACCCGCATCTAACCACCATATATATATATCGTCTATGTGTATATCTGTGTGTACCCAACTTAGTCTAAGCCGCCACAGAGTCCCATGCCTACTGCCCAGTCCGGCTCCCTTCACTCATACGTTTTCCTCTGGCACACGTTTCAGGAGCGACGCGTCATCTGGAGGATATATAATGATGGAAGCCCAAATTGGAATAGGAATGAGAAGTAGAGGATGATATGATATGTTTTAGAAGAAGAGCCAACCCAGGTAACTTCTATGCCACACCTCTCCCCACATAAATGTTTCTTCAAGACAGACAAATCGGCATCGGCGCAATCCAAAGTCAACGATCAACGAACGAACGAGCGATCACTGATCAGTGATCGCAAAGAGTGAGAGAGAAAGGGAATGAGAGGAAGAGGCAGAAGAAAGAACCGTGTAGAACCGTATTAGGCATGAATGATACTACAAAACGAGGTGAATTTCAATTTCTCTCATCTATACTTATAAAATCTATCTATAACTCCACACTATCCATGAACCCACTATCCCCCATCACGTCCCGTACATGTAACGAGAGATGTACGGACCGCTTAAGTTTTGTTCGAGCAAGTACATCCCCATGCCCATACCCATCCTTATCCATACCCCCATCCCCTTCCCCAACTCAGTTCCTTTTCGGTTATTATTGATTCACCTAGCGCAAATTAATCAATTTAATTGAATCGAAGCAATTGAGCAGAAAATTAAGTATGTAGTCTAACCCAATCAAGAAACTCGATCGATCGCCTGTAGTCATGTAAAGATGTTTTTAATTATGAATTACGATGATATATGAGTAAGGTTACCACATTCTACATATATATATAGATCATTATATATATATATATTGAGAAAGACTCGCAATAATTTTCTAAATAAAGATCAAAGCAAATCCCGAAAACGAAGCCAAACTCTGTTGTTTTCTTTCTTTCTTTCCCCCATTAAAAACTCAGTTTTTTATGTTTTTGTTATAACAATATTCCGTTTGTATATATTTATTAATGTATACGTATACGTAGATTTAATAATAATAATATTTATAAATTTGTTGCCGTCTTTACTGTATGTATTTGCCTTTCTTTTCTAAATGTTTAATATCTACAACTGATAGCTGATGGAGTACTCTCTAGCTAGAGCTGGAAAAGCGTCGATGTTTATCGATTTAAAATCGATTTTAAGCATATAAAAAACATCGATTACTTTGATTATTTTCAAGAGCTGGAAAAGCGTCGATGTTTATCGATTTAAAATCGATAATAGGCATATAAAAAACATCGATAACTTCGATTCTTTTTCAGCTCTACGGGTAACAGTGCGTTTTGCGGCAACCTAGGGTTAATTATCATTACATTTTCGGAAGAAATCATTTCAATGAGCAAATAACAAGCAAATCTGTTCCAGAACAGACATCAATTAGAGAAGTCAGTCAGGGGTGTAATGGGTAATGGCCATTAGGGAAATAGTAATTTAACGGCAAAGTGAAGTCGCGACAACAGTTGTTTTCGAGTCTAAAGTGTAATTAAATGCAATGCCAAGCTGATCTGGACTTTAACTCCCGAAGTAAGCAAGAAAACGCACTGTTCTTCAAGCAGGATGGTCTAGAAAAAGATCAATATAAGATCACCAAGATGCCTGGCGTTACTCATCTTTTTCGTTATATTAATCTTTTAGCCATCCCAAGCATACGAGACAAAAGAAATGTATAAAAAATGGATTTTATTACCAAATAATAATAATAATAATCGTAATTGTATAATATGTGTGGGGGATACAAAATGGTATAATAAGTGTGATAAAAAAAGATAAGGGGGGGAATCGAACGAACGAAACGGAACGGAGACTGAGTACCAAAAAAAAAAAAAGAACAGAGAAGACATATTTTTGCATTGCTTTCGATTTCGATAGCGGTTTTTCAATTTCGCCTTCGATTTCCGATTCTTAACATTACGCTATTTGTAAGTATGTGTATTAAACTTTATACAGCTCGCTCGCTGGCTCACTAGGCTCACTGTACACGGCACCAACTTGATCTGATCCAATGTGTGTGGGGGGGAAAAGGGGCTAAGAGTTACTGGCTAATACCTAGAGAGTAGCAAGTGGCAGGGTCTGTGTGTGTGTGTTCTTGTGGGGAATTCCAGCTTTAGCACCAACGGTCAACGCCTCCGTCTCCATCTTAGATGTGCTGCTCCTCCTCATCATCCATGGTGAGACATCTGCTACTGAGGCTGCCGCCTGTCCTTCGCTGCTAGTGACAATGCTCCGTAACGTCCACAATGACCGATTTCTTCCAGCAGAAGAGGAAGTAGCCAACGGCGGCGCCCAGCACCACCATCAGGCAGAGCCAGACGTTGTAGGTCATGAAGATCAGCATCAGCATGAAGGAGAGCGTCACCTGGAGGACGTGCAGCAGGGTCTGGAGCAGGTGGTTCACCGACAGCATCGAGGGTCTGATCGAGAATAACTTAATTAGCTTCAAGTAACACAGGAAACTGAGACAGAGACTGTACAAGAACTGAAACTACTTAACAAAAAATCAAACTTAAGTGAGAGACAACAAGTTAACATAAGCGGAGACTGGTTGGGGTTGGGTTTGTTGGGGTCAAAACGGAGCGATACTTACGGTTGCTTGTGCACAACTTCGCCCACGTATCTAAAGGATCGATCGATTGCGATTGCGATTGCGGATGCGATTCGCGGATGTAGATGCAGATACAGGAATTAGTTCGGTTTCAATTACAGATTCGCGTGAATCAATTACGATTACAATTACAATTACAGGCGGAGAGGCATGAAATTGGATATTGGATATTGGTTTGGGATGGATCGATTTACAAATGGAGGAGTGCGGCGCGTGTTCGATTTGTACAGATGATATATATATATTTATATATAGATGGAGCAGGATGAGGCGGTGGCGGTTTCAGGGATTTTACGGTAACGGCAACGAAAACGAAACAAAACGAGAGAGAGAGAGAAGAAATACATTAAGATTAATATATACAAAACGAGGAGAGGTAACAACAAAAAGCGACAGGAAGGCAGGGACGCAGAAGCAGCAACTCGGATAACTCACTGCACGGGCGAGGGAGCCGCCGCCGCCGGCGAGGGCAGCCGTGGGGCCTCCGGATTCCGCTGTGGCCCCGTCACCGGCCGGTACTCCATCAGGTTGTACGTCTTCCAGAACAGATACTCGCGATAGTACTTCAGGCCCTCGTACATCAGGGCCAACAGGAAGATGGCGATCATGGAGCCCACCAGGCCGGCCACCGTGTCGATGTGCCACCAGGAGAACAGGATGGTCTCGTTGTAGCCAAAGTGGAACTAAAGAAGGGGATTATTAGGTATCAGCCCTCCCCCCTTTTCTTTCGAACAACTTACAGCCATGGGCATCATGTGTTCCATCCCAGTGCCAGAGCCGCCACCTCCGTGGTTGTGGACATGACCCGCATGCACGTCCGTGTCGGGGATCAGGTCAAACAGGGAACCGGGATCCGCTGGAGCGGCCGTCGCTGCCACGGCTCCACTGTGATCGTGATGCATGCCCGCGTGATCGTGGTGCATCAGGGAATGATCTGTGGGGGGATATTATTACCCCATTTCAGAGGTATCTTTAGGATTGACTTACCAACACCGGCTGAACTGTGAAGACCGTGGTCCATAGCTACTGCTGGCGGTGGAGGAGGATTGCGTTCGGTTAAGCTTGACGGTTTCGGCGGATCTGCTGATATTAATGGCTGTGGAGTGGAGTGGAGTGAAAGTCGCATTAAATCTTGGCCACTGGCGGAGTGTACATGTTATGTGCTTGATATGGAATGACCACAGCTGCGGTCAACAGCATAGCTGCGTCGAAAATTGGGTAAATATCTTTATTCCGCTTTTTTTAAGGGGCTCTCAGCTTGATATTTGGTGCCCAACCCTGCTTTTATTTATTATATGCGGTGCCCAACCCTGCTTAAATCTGTGAATTTTTTAAATTGTGATTGTGTAAACCCTATTTTACCGTTTCTTTCATACTTTCCTCGTCCCACAGACATTACAATCTACTTTTACTTTTTTTAAGGGGCTCTCAGCTTGATATTAGGTGCCCAACCCTGCTTTAAATTATTAATTCTTTGAATTGTGATTGTGTATACCCTATTTTACCGTTTCTTTCATACTTTCCTCATCCCACATACATTTCTTACTCGATCTTTGCACTTTTTACTCTACAATTTTCACCTCAATTGTGTTTTGTGTCTTAGGGTTGGGTCAGCAGCCTCAACCTACTTACAATCCATAAAAACCCATTCAACTCAATATTTCAATTAGAAAGTCAATCTCTCAGAAAGAGAAGAAATAAAGCCCTGCCCATTCCCTTTCACATCTCCCCCAGGGAATGCGAATTCCGAAGCGCAAACTGAGGAAATGAGGTACTGGGAATGCGAAATGAAAATTCCCGGCATAACTCCGCGTGTGGGGGAGGAAGCTTCCTCGTTGCTAGCTTTCCCTTCCCCGACATCTCTCACCTCACGTCTGACCTTGCTTAATAGCCTGGATTCGGCGAGCGACTGCTCCAACTGCTGTTCCACTTCTGCAATGGGAACACGACGCTCGAAACACACACGAATCCGAGAACTACTTACTGCTAGCTCTCGCCTTCTGTCTGTTTAAGCTTTTGTTTGTGGTTCACCGCACTATATCGTAAACACATGATATGTGTGTAGTACATATCGGGGCGAGGAGTGATAAGGGGCAAGAGACCGCAGCAGCAGCAGCAGCAACAAAAAAAAAACTAATCAGGGAACTATGTTCGCGGCGGGACTTGTGGCAGGCAGGCAATGCAACGCCAAGCTGACTGATAGCGCACTCGCAGGAAGTGCGGTTTTGTGCAAGACAAATAGCTGGCTGGTGCGAGGTCAAGGACACGGCTCAGTGATGTGAAAGCACAGTGGACTGCCCCTGCTCCGATATGATGATCTTAAAGCCAAACTATGCTCATAATTATCAAATTAGAGCCTAATTAAGGTGGAGACGCAATCAAAAAGATCAAAATACATGAGAATGTTAAGTTTCAGATCGATTTAATGAGATGCACATATAAATATCTAGTCAAAAAAGGCGGATCTTATATAGTAACTGACCCGAAACTCTTGTTAAAGATTAATAATTATAAAAAGATTACTGCAAAGCCCGGAGTATACACAAAAAATGTGAATATTGAGTTAATATTTTTTCCTCTCAGAGATAATAAATAAATGCCAAAAGCTGAGGGGAAAAAACGTACACAAACACACACGCGCAGATTCCAACGAAACGATAAAAACACGTATACGCCACCGCCACCGTCGTGTTTGTAATTAATCTCCACAAAAACCCAGTATAGAGAATCACAACAAGCGTTAGAAGTTCCCTGTTCTCTATCTAACCCGTTTGGTTTTTCCCCCTTGGAACCCTTGGCTTCCAGGCTGAGAAATCTGAATGGAATTGGGTGGCCAACAAGGGCAGCAACCAGCTAATAAGCTCTCTGCCGAGATCTGGCGCGGAATGGAATGCTATAACCTTGGAGCGAACCGAACTGGACTGGACTGGCGCAACTGGTTAACTGGTTAACTAACTGCTTGGCTGCCTTCTTTGCGTTTCTGGCCCCAAACGAAAGGAAAATTGGCTCGAAGTTGCGCCGCTATATCTAAACATCCAGCAGACACACAAAGAGATCTGTGCGGAAGCCAGAGACTTTCAAAATATCTCATTATTGGGAACATAATTGCCACTTTTGGCTGCAGCAGCGCAATCGGGCTTTGGATTTTGTAATACCTTATTGGACCAGAGGCTGAGGCAGATAATGTCGCTAGGGGCTACCCTAAGAAATCAATGATATATAATTTTAATGCTCTTTTAAATAATTCAAACGCCTAATATGATAAAAATATTCAAATGTATTGTCAGATTTTTTAATAATTTGAATATTGGCATGTCATCGTTTCCCCCCTTTTACCACGCCTCTGTTATCGAATGAAGTGCCTAACCGGTTGGTCCTCTCTCTTTCTAACACTCTCGCTTTTAAAGGGGGCGGGCTCCTGCTGCATTAGCAACTCTACCCCTCTCGCTTTGTCTGTCGCAATATCTACTATTTGCATGGACATGGAATTAACAGTTGAATGCTGTAAGTGCAAGAGCTCTCGCTCTATCTCTCGAACGCACACATCTCCATTTGCGAAATGTCAAAGCGTGACTGGCATGGACTACAAAAACCATGCATAAAGATAAAATGAACAAGAGAAGAACAGCGGAGAACGAGAGCAAGAGCGTGTATTCGTTAAATGCGTGAGGAGTGTGAACAACAAAAGGGGTCGGGGGGCTGTTATATCACACAGTGAGAGTGATCTAAATTCGAATATCAATCAAAGGGGGAACCCGCAAAACACACAAACACAAACAAAACACTCTCTAATTGTGCGTGTAACGGTATTAATTGGCAACCAACTGATAAGCGATCGCCAGCACTGATAATCGCAATCGGCATGCAAGCGCCGATTATTGATAAGGGCTGTTAAGCTCTTCTTGTTTTTGTTCTTGCTTTGTTTTCGGTTCGAACTTCGAATTCGAATTATTGCTGTTGGAGTGCACTTACCTACTGCACTTTCTGCTCCAGTTGTTGTTCTTTTTGCTGTTACAATGTTGCCGGCAAATGGCGAAGAGCGAATATCGCGCGTATAGAGGTTTCAACGGAATGTAGCTAAAACAGAATCAACAAATAAATGCCAATAAACCACAATTGTCAGCGGTAGAGAGTATAGTACGGAGTACAATAGCAAAACTGAGGCGGCGGCAGCAGCAGCTGTCGCCACACTTCCCGTACCGCCCCCCGCCGCCGTCTACACAATCACAGTCTCTGTTTATTACTTTGTTGCTGGGCTTTTTGCACTAAATCGCCTGCACATGCACACACTAACACACGCACAACAAATCACTTTATCGCTTAGCATATGCTTAGCTTTGAGTGGGAGGGGGAGGGAGAAGGAGATAGGACAGCAGCCACAACAGCAGCCTCATCTCCCTCGGACATTTGCGATGGGCATAACTGGGAAAGTAAGCGGAATTTATTTCACGGATTCACTGTGTTATCCAATCGCACATGTGTATGGGTGTGCAGCTGTAAGCGGCCCGATTAGAAGAGAGAGCCTTTCGCATCAATCGTTTATTATTCGCCTCTATTTTCCCCAGCTTACATCCTGCGGCTAGATTGACGTGAAATCAAAAAACAAAACAAAATGCGCACCACGTCCGCCCGCAGACAACTTGTTCGCACGAATTTGTTGTTGAATTAATTGGAACGGAACATATGTTTTTTCTTCTCATTTCAAACTGCCCAGGAAAAGCACTAAAAAACGCCAAAAAGCGAGGCGAGTCAAACCGGGCTTGATCCAAGCTCCGAAGTGTTTTTGGAGACTTTACCAAAGCCATCGGCCACTTCTTAGAGTCACACGTATTTAGTTTAAATTGATTAGTTTATAAACAATTATATGAAAAGTCCAACAGCTGCTGTGTGCTGTGTTCCACCTCCAAGCCTTATATCGGTCTGACTATCGATACACTTCAGTTATCGACCCTTTACCACCGCCATCGACCAGCAGGCGAGTGTTTGTGCGTAGTAGTTTTTAAAAACATTGTTTATTGGCTTTTTAAGGCAAGGTTAACCATCAAATGAGCCACGTTTTAGGTGAAACTAATAGCCCAACTACTTACAGGCGATTTGCAACCTCTGAAGGAAAAGCAGCAGACGCGGGAGCAATTTGGACCAAAACACGTGCAGCGCAGCAAAACAAACGTTTGCTCCAATCTTAAATTCGCGTTGCAACAGGTGAATTATACACACACGGCCGCAAGATGGGAATGGTACAGAAGCGCAAGAAGATGCACTATGGCGACACTCACCTGCAGCGCCGGTGGCGCGTGCGCAACCGTCGCCGCGACCTCGACCAGATCGACGACGACATGCGCACCCGGAGCGCTGAGCTGATCAACCAGAACGTGGACCTGGAGAAGCCGGGCTTTGCCCAATTCTACTGCGTACACTGTGCCAAGTACTTTATCGATGACACCGCCATGCAGGCGCACTTCCGCACCAAGGTGCACAAGCGACGTCTCAAGGCCCTCGAAACGGAGCCGTACAGCATCGAGGAGTCGGAGCGCGCCGCCGGCCGGGGTAGCTTCGTGAAGGCCAAGAAGCGAGCATTGGAAACGCAGCCCACCAAGGAGGAGGTAATCGCCGGCAAGCGCATCAAAGTGGAGGAAATCCCAACCGATGCCGATGCGACGCCTTCCACATCGAAGGCGACACGCAAGAAGGCAGAGAAGATGGAGACCTAGCCGTGGGGGGCCATCTGTAACTAGTTTAGTGTAAAACCTACTCGGGTAACCATCCCCCGGTACGACTCCAGCTTTCCTCTTTAACTCTGTTCTGTAGAATTGCATCGTATAAATATATTTTCGCTTCTGTATAATATCTCCCCGATTGTTTTATTGTCCGGCCTTTGTCGGCTCACGCATCAATATGGTGAAATTTTAACTTTGTTGCTTAATGTAGCCTTTAGTTTAGAACAGCGGTGGGAACGGGCCTATCCCGGGGGATAGGATTTTTCTCAGTCGGCGTCACGGTCGCTCACGCACAGTATGCACAAAAGAGAAAAGAAGAAGGATGCACAAAAGAGAATTGTGTGGCTAGATTTAGCCTTTTTTAGCGTTAAATAGCTAGTTTTCAGGTTACAGCTATTATTTCGCCATATTACAGAATATTTAAGCTATTTTTTCTTCTCATATCTCATATAGAGTGTTCCATTTTCACTCATCCAAATGCAATGTTAACATTTGACTGCAGTGGTGCCCACCACTGGTTTTGAATGAATACCTTCGTAGGGAATAAATAAACACTTGACATTTCTCGGTATAAATATATTTTGTTGATTCTTCATATATATGTATATGTATATCCGTTCACACTTTTGCTTGATACAACATACAAATAGATTATATACTTAGGTTAGCTATAACTATTCGAACTATACAACATGATAGTGCAGAGTTGCTGCCACTGCACTTGCACTTGGGTTGCCTTCGCGGATCTTCGCCTATCCTATACAATTCATTCTCAATATATATTTCACAATTGATTACTTACTCATTTTATATTTTCTTACTTTTTTTTTGGTATTCCTTGCCTATTGTTCATGATTAAAAAAAAAACATTCCTACAGATCTAGGTGTGTGTGTGTTAAGTGCTTCTTTTTGGTTATCTCACGAAGCAGCTTGAGGTAAGTAGATGCGGCCGAGCTGGCACTGGACACGGTACACTGGACTGGATTCTGAGTGCTGGATGATGGATGCATGAGATAATGATGGGATGAAGGCGTATGTATGTACAATCGTGATATGTGTGGGTGCTGGGCGTATTATCTATATACAAATGACGAGACTGGGGTATGAGGACTAGTTTATTAATTTGTTGATCGCGGTCTGCTGGAGGTCCAGCTCCACCTGCTGCCTCAACTGCTCCGATGTGGCCGTGGGCTTGTGGTACCGCTGGCGTCGCACCTTTCGCAGCGTGCCGTTCGTCGCCTGCTGCTCCTGCGCCGGCTCTGGCTCTTCGGCGTCTGTAAAGAACGGATGCTGCAGTGCCTCGGCTGCGGTGATGCGCTTGTGCGGATTAACCTCCAGCAGGCGATGCAACAGATCGTAGGCGCTGGCCGGAAAGCACTCGTAGGCGTCCAGCGGCTCCGTCATATACTCGCTGTCGTCGCACAGGCAGTTGAAGAAGTACTGGTCACAGTTGCGGCACACCTCGCACCGTCCGTCGGCGGACTCGTGGCTCTTCAGCAGCTTGGCGTCGCTGAACACGGTCCGGTGGCGGAAGCGCAGGCACAGCTTGCGCAGATTGAGCGGCCTCGACCGCTGGCTGAGCGTGATCATGCGCTCGAGGGCCAGCGCCGTCTTCCGGATGGCCTGGTCACCGAATATGGTTACGATCTCGGCCAGGGCAATGAAGTCATTGGGAGCCTTGAAGAACGGATACACCGAGGACATGATGGACAGAAAGATGACGCCCGCTGCCCACACATCCACGGCGGTGGTCTGGTCCGGGTACTTGAGCAACACCTCTGGCGGCCGGTAGCCCGGCGTCCCAGCCCTGGACGCGTGCACCTCCTTCTTCATCAGACAGTTGAGGCACACGGACGGATTGGCGAAGCAGAAGCACTTGGCATTGTTCGCCGCCGCCGCTCCCGAGGCGCTCCTATTCGTGTTGTACTTGCTTCCGGATGCCGCTGAAGAGACGGCCTGATCCAACGGCGCCTGCTGCTGCTGCTGTTGCTGCGTCGTGACCTGCTGCTGCTGTCCAGGATTCGATCCATCCGGGGGCTGCGTCTCGCCCTGGGCAATCTCGTTGACCGGCTTTAATGGCATCTTGCTGCCCTCCTCGTGTAGCCGCATCCGCTTCACAGCGCCACCCAATCCGGCGTCCGCTTGAACACTTGCCTGCATTGCCTCCGTTTCCCGTTCCCTTGGTCGCTTGCTGTTGTTGTTGTTGTTATTGTTGTTGGCGGCGGCAGTGGTAGCTCCTGCAGCAGCGGTGGCGCCCATAACCGGCGGATTGACGTGCTGGGCCAGGCCAAAGTCGACGAGAAGGAACTCGCGCCGTCGCCGGTTGTACAGAAAGTTGCTGGGCTTGACGTCGCGGTGGATGACATCGAACTTGTGGACGTGGCGCAGGGCCACCAGCAGATTACGCATGTAGAGCCGGATCTCCGGCACGTCCATGCGCGTATAGAAGTCGTGGAAGCGGTCGTGCGGCATGTAGGGCATCACGAAGGCGGCGGAGGCGTCGCAGCGCAGGCAGCAGTGGATGCCCACGACGTTCTCTGTGCCCCTGCAACAAAACAGAGCGGGATGGAGATAGATTAGCGATAGCCCGTGCGAAATAACGGTGATTTGATACCCTCACACGGTAGGGGTAGTATGGATTAGGGAAAAATGTAGCAACACTCATGTTTAAAATATAAAAGACTGAAATAATGACATGATCGCTTTCCCGTATCCGATTTTGACTAATTAGCATAAATAGAGCTCGTTAAATAATGATAAATGGCTTATTAATTCAAATAACAGGGTAGAGTTTCTCCTTAAATTTTCCTGCATCCCGTTAACTTTTGATTCCTGTGTGCAAACAACAAAGACGCCTGCACATGCTTGCTCTAGCTTCCTCCCTCTTGCTCCTTCTCCTCCAAATCTGTGTGGGTGGGAAGAGAGCACGCAAAAACGATTCACTGTGCTATTTTAAACGATAATCAAATTCAAATTTCGAAAATGCGATTTAGTTAATCCAGCTTGGGATTGATTAAACTGTTATCGCTAAGGCCCTACGAGCCAGCTTAAGCAGCTTGTGTTGCCTTTGATTTGTGCCCTGTAGGTAAACAACAACAGATACGCCCACGCACACCTTTGCACAGACCGCCTCTCTCGCCCACTCTTGTTGCGTGCGAAGGAGAGACAGAAGAGCTCGACGTCACACGCAGAACAAGTGTTGGCTGTTTAGAAATTTTATAGCCAAATCGGGATTATTAGAAAAACATTTTGTAAAAAGAAATTGATGTCGTAATAAATTAAATTAAAACTGATAAAGGCATTCTCTATTATATAACCCTAACTAATAGGAAGTTTATCTTGGAGCTCATAAAAAATGAAGATTATAAGTTATGTAAGGCACATTTTTGTAGCTAATATCATAGCAATTTTTAGCTTGAGTCGTCCTGTTAGCTAGCCTGCTGCACATCACTGCGACAATGGAAGATGCGAGATGCGAGATGAGCGATGGGTGGCGAGGAAGGCAGGCATGGCCAGTCATAATTATTGTCGTTGTGACGCAATTGGGCTGAGGAATTTGCGCAAATCGCTTGAATAGACACAAAATCGCAGTCGTGCGATGAAGAGGACCAGAGAGGGGGGATGGGTGGGTGGGCTCAGGGGGCAGCCGGCTAATGTCAAATACAAACGCAACGCCCATACGCGACTACTGCTCTCTCTCCCTCTCTCGCTCGCTCGCCATATGTAACGCGTATTAATCAGCCAGCTTAGCTGACCAGCTCGCCGGCAGTTTGAGGCGGTATTGAACGGATTCCGATTCGGATTCGGGTTCAGCCTATGCGTAATCTAATCTTCAGCTGCTCACAACTGCCGGCGAGCAGCCGCCGGAATCGCAATCGATAGCAGACGGCTGGCTGGGATTGCAGGATATGTGAGTGTCTCTCACTCACACGCATATGTACATATGTACACATACATATGTGCGCGCTGTAAACAAACATTACAGGCGTCAAGGGCCAGAGCGGGACGGCCAGAGAGAGCTGCGGCATTGTAACTGTAAATGGGCACGTGAATGGCGTGTGAAAGTGCAATAAACGAGCGTCGGTGTTCGTTCGTTCGTCTGTCAGTTTGTATGTGTGTGTGTGGCTTCCTCGCTCCCTTGCTTCGTTCGTGCGGCCGGCAAACTGAAATAATTTGCAATGACGTAGATGGAGCTTGCTACCGGCTGACGTCGGTTAACGGCGTTTGACGCAGGCGAGGACGAAAGCTGCCCGCCCATGTGTGTGTGTGTGGGTGGAAGGGTGTGTGTGTGGGAGTCAGGCTAAGGGTTAAGGGCTAAGTAGGAGGATGAAGAACCTACCCCATTTTGGTCATGCACTGGAGCTCCTTCATTATCCGATCCGGGTGGCTGGTGGGTATGTGGTGCTTGATGGCAAACTTTCGCCGCAGGGCTTCCGGCAGATTCGCCTCTCGCCGCATGGTGGCCAGGAGCACGGTGCTGAAGGTACCATTCCCGATGCGACTGTGAACATCGAACAGCTGGCCCACGTCCGGAATGCGCACGAGAAGATCGGTGATGGCCTCTGCGTACAGATTTAGGGTTAACAAACTGTCGCCTCTCTCTCTCTCTGTGTATATCCGCTTACCTTCGCTCTTGTTGCGCGGCGGCCTTATCTGACCCGATCTGGGCGTGGTGGGCAGTAGGGCGTCCGCCGCCATTGCAGTTACTCCGCTAGCCACCGGCTGTTGCTGCTGCTCCGGCTGCTGCTGCTGCTTCATTGCAGCACCAGGTCCGGTGCCCGTGCTAATAGTATTCGCGTAGTACTGCTGCTGGCGCGCTCCTCGCCAGGCCGCCCCGCCATTCGCGTTGGCGTAGGCATGGCCCGGACTGGCCATCGCCGGCATGGCCGCCATTCCCGGCTTTGGGCGACGCTGCTGTAAATGGGGATGATGGAAAAGCGTCTGTGGATGCGTCGACTGCTGCTGCTGCTGCTGCTGGTGGGGGTGGGGGTGATGGTGATGTTGATGCACGGCGGCCAGCTCGTGGTAGATGACGCGATCGGCCATTCCCCGGCGCTCGGGCGCTTGTACTCAGTGTCCAACGTCGTCAGCTGGCAACGGTTCCTGGGCATCGGCGCTGCGGTTCGACGGAAGTCTCTGGCAATCTGCGGAGTCGTCTGTCGTTCTCGAGCACTTCGCGGCGTTTCCTGAAAGTCCAAAGTCAAATTTAAACACATAGAATTTAGATAATTTGTTGGAAATTTTGCGCTATTAGCTCTGCCAAACTGTAGTCGCCTACTTACTTCTGTACGTATCTCGGAGAATCCAGAGCCAATTGCGACTCCGCGCTCCTGCTGCGCCGCCCTTCAATCCCGGAACTATGGCAGTGGCGCAGCGTCCGCTGGGAACTGTGACGAGTCCCCGCTGCTCCCGGCTGTATTATCTAATTCGCGGCCAGATGCTGAGGCAGCTGCTCCTGCTGCTGCTGGTGCCTGATGTCTAGTGCCTCTCTAGTATCTCTGGTTGGTGGTCAGTGGCGTTGGCGCTGGCGGCAAAGAGTCAGTTAATTTGCCAAAACATCTGCTCGCCAGACTTTTTCAAAATCCGAAGTTCGGTAAATACAAAGGGCAGATTTTTTCCTCCACGGCAACTGGTCACACTTAAATGAAATAAATAAATCATTTTCAGCTTTCGTATGGCTTTTCTTGGCCTATATTAAGTTGTATTATCACTAAAAATAAATCGATGTATGTTTATTTAACCAAATCCGTCTTAAATAGGAGATTTGAAACCAACGAAAATTGTTTTCTGTGATCTGCCTTTTCGTGTGTAGAGATTTCTGTAGCTTCCCTAAATATAAGAAATTTAGGTAATGTTATTTAAGAAAATTCGAAACCGAAAAGGTAGGAAGAAAATTATAGATAAATATGTAGAATAAAGAAAAATAAACTGTAGCTATTTAATGTATGTATAAGCATATGTATGAATGCAGTATATATGTATTAAGTGTGAATATAATGCGATCTAGTGTGTACGTGTTATATACTTTTAGTATTAAAAGAAGAAAGCGCCAAGTTCAAAGTTGTTTACATTTTGATTTTTGTTTTTATTAGAAGAGTATTAGCCGCCAAATGGGAAAATGGAGCAACAAGAATCTGCAGAGTGCAATTGAAATGCTTAAGTATAGTTATTTATGTCGTCGGGGCCAAAGTTAGCCACAGCCAGAGAATGCTTCCCGAAATATAGGTCATTTTGATGTTTGGTGACCGACTATCGTCGACTGTAGATTCCCGGTTGATTTGTGGTTTTAACGGCGCTCTGCTGCTCCATGTTCTTCTGATGGGTCTGCCTGCCTGGAGTGGAAAACCAAAGATTAGACTAGATCCAGATTGTACGGATTTTACAATTGCGCAACTTACTTAATCTCGACCTCAGAATCCTTCTCTCCAGATGGGACCTTAGTGGTAACGATACCGGACGAGATGACGCCGCCATTTGCTGCTGCATAGGCCGCGGCCCTACGCAAGTGATAGGAGCGGACTTTTGAAGTCATAGTTGTCTGCACCAAGGGATGGAGACTTTTGAAGCCAGTCGGATTGTTCACCATGGCGTAGTGCCAGCTGTAGCGGAATAAAACGGATGATTGGGGTACGAAAGCGCAATCAGAGCGTACGGTAGATACCTGTACATCAAACTGTCGTCGTCTTCCTGCACCTTGGATTGCTCTTTCGGTCCCTGCACATCATTGTTCTTCGGGTTGTTCTTCTTGTCTTCCTTTTCAGCTTCTGCTGTTTCAGCCAAGTACTTCTGCAATGCGATTTGGCCCGCCTTCGAGTTTTTCATCACTTCAAGGTGAAACTCTAAAACAGCACTTGTGGAATGAATCCGAGATTACCTACAATCCCACGGTTGCTTACCTAAGTCGTCCGGAAAAAGCTCGTTTATGAAATCCAGGAGGTTTGCCCGCTCCTTGGGATTGGTCCGATTTTTTAAAGCGAACATTCTCAATCCAGCAAATTACACGACCGCGCAGAAGTAGACACGATAACAAAAGAACGAGACAGCGAATAATCGTTGGGAAATACGCAACGAAACTTTTTTTTCTTTTTTCGGAGAATTAAACTTTTTGCGTGAACGAAATTTTCCTCGTTGAGTTACAGCGAAAACCAACTTTTCCCGAAGTGACTACCAATCCGTACAACACTAATTTCAATGCCAATTTTTCGTGTTTAAGTTTTCGATTTGAAGCTTAAATCGATTGAAACCAATCGATAGCGGCCGATTACGATAAATAGCTAGCTAGCTAAATAGCTAAATAGCTAGCTAAATAAAACATCTTGGATCGTTATTATTCATTTTATTAGTAGGAGATCTTTAATTTGTCGTAATATTTAAACAATTTGTTTGGAAATAAGTAAAAACAGATCACAACCGCATTCGATAGCGAAATTTCAATTTAGCGCCACAATCGCCGTTTGTGGTATTTATTTAGCGCAAAGCGAGGGTCACACTGGTCCATCCATAGGTAATTTGTAACGGGCACCCCACGGTCACCCTGATTTATATTTAAAACCCAATTGGAATCGGTCGGTTTTTCTGGCGCTGCGCTAACGACTAAAAAACATATATTATTTTTTTATTGTGAACACAAACATCGAAACACCACCACCGCTGTGCCAGTGCCTATGTGTGCGCGTTATTGCTGCTGCCGAGACCACCAATTTGTTGCTGTTATTTAATTGTGTTGTCAACGCCCCCCGCAAAGTCAGAGGAGAGATAGCGATAAAATCGGAGGAGGAGAACAGAACGACCGAAGACCAACAAGTGCGCTCACACACACATCACAACACAACCACACAAAAAGGGGGCGAGAGTGCGTTCCCAGCAATTGAAAGTGAATTGCAAGTGAAAATAGATTGAAAGTGGAACAGTTTCGGCGCTAGCAAATTGTTGCACACGAAAATAACGAAACAGCTGTTCACCGCCGCGCCTGCTGTTGTTGTTGCTGTTGCTGTTGCTCGCCTGCGTGGGAGAGCAAACGTTCTTAGAAGCTCAGTGGGAGAGGGAGACGAAGGGAGCATCTGCATCTGCATCTGACAATTGGGGAGGAGTGAGTGCGAGCAGGAAGGCAATATAAAATCATGACCGATCTCAACGAACTGATGGGCTCGCCGTTTGTGCGTGTGAAGGTAAGCAGTGCACGCACTGGAAAAGCAGTTGGCGATGCAGTTGCATAGCCTGCAAGCAGTGTACAGCATCCCCCACGAAGCTGAATAATGTACAGCTGAGGGCGTAATAATAGCACTGGAAGTTCCATTAACTTGTAATATTTTATTACTTCATATACTTTACTGACATTTACTTACACTTTAGTTACCGAAGAGTAACGAAACATAAGAAAGAATTTAGCTTTGCTTACATTTTTCTGTGGTCAATAAAACTTCTTTTGAAATATAAATATTATAGTATAAATATAATATTTATTTTATAATTATATTTACCTTGCTTTAATATCACAATCATGGGTTTTAAAAAATAATCTCTTAAATTTAAAAGGACAATTTAAAGTGACCGTTAGCACCTAACCGAACATCAGGAAAGTGAATCTAAATCTATCACAAGTATAACTTTGCGGTAACTCTATTAGATGCTATTATTGCGCACCCAGTTGTACTCTCACTTGTTGGGCCTCCATGGGTTAATGGCCGGTTGCTGTTCGGCTGATTAGCGCCCCAAGTTAGCCGCCAAGTTAGCCAAGTTAACCGCACATGACAGCCGATACTGGCAACTTCGTGGGGCTTCACTTGGCACTAAGCCGCTTATGATTATTATGCCTGCGAAGTGCCAACTAACCGAGCTAACCAGAGATATGCATTTTGCCACATTTTCCTTATTTTTCCTCATTTTCCTAATATCCAACCCCCCCCTTCCATATATTTTCCAGCTTGTGGCCTTTGTGCACTTTTTCTTCATCTCGAATGCCATGCTGGGGAGCTGGGACCATGGGGCGTTTCAGTTCTACAACTTCCTCTTCCTGATTGCCATGTTCTGGACGATGCACAGCAAGGACTCGATCGAAGCAGTGCAGACGGTGAGTGTGGAAAATGGGAAATCGAAATCGAAATCGATACAAGTTTTCGATAGTTTTATATGAATTAATTTCCTTGATTATCGCTTGTTATATACCCTGGAATTAGGGGTTTTTACTTAGTATTTGTCAGGTTTATTAATTTTTTTATTAAGTAGCATCAAAAACTATAATTAGTTAAAACAGGGACGGGCACCAAATGCCAAGCCTGGAGCCTTATAGCAAAAGATATTTTTGATAGGGCAATTTTAGCCTTTCTCTACTTGTGTTTTTGTGCCATGACTCAGCCATTGCATTGTTGATAGGCCCCGCTGAGCTGATAACAGGGCAGAAGAGCACAGTAGAATGTGCGAGAGCGAGAGACTCATTAAATTAAATCAAAATATTCGACAATCGCCTGGCACTTGTCCATTTTTGGGTTTTAGTTTTTTAATCAAATGCAAAGACGACTCACACCGATGTTGAAATCGCAAGCCCACAAAACCGGTTGCTCGATTGTTCCTCGGCAATTAGCATACACAGACGAAATATAAATAACGAAATGCTCTCACTAAAAAATAAATATATAGTTTGCTCATAACAGCTGTTGTCGCAGAGAGATATTGAGATTGAAACAATGATCAGAGTGTGTGCATTGGTTGATTGATTGACGCACTGGCACCACCACCACGATGATGCATTCCATTAAATCCATTCCAATTAATCACTCGAATTAATTGCATTCGCTGTGAATACAAAGCGTAGCTAAGTGAAAAAACTAAAGCAATGCCTTCATTTGTTGATTACATAAGGCTTTTATTTATTTTTCGCTTTTGGATTAACTATAAAAATTACTTATTTAATAGTAAAGGTTCTCTTCAAAAATAAAACAAAAACCCAAAAACAAATAGGGCCTGCTATAATGCCTATATCTTTAGGGAGTTCATATTTTATAGGGGCTCACGGAAGTCTTCTTTGTTTCTCTGTCCCTGATAAGATAAGGTTCTCAGTGACTAAGTAGTACACTCTTTCTTAATACGATTTATTAGGGGGCTTAGTCTGCCCCGAGAAGAACTCCAGTTCAGCTGACTGAAAATGCTATAAGGCCCAGGTCTGGTCTGAGTAGTTATGGCCAATCAATTTGCTCGCTTATGGGCTAACTTGGCCATAACAGGCTCCTCATACCAGCTTCATTTTTGGTCAAATAAAAAAAATAATAATAATAAATGAAAATAAAAACGGAACCAAAACTCAATCCAAGTCCGAACGCGTGGTGGTATGCTAATGAAAGCGGATTTTTATTTGGCCAAATGATGCACAGCGAGAAAGGTATGGCAAATTATTTGTTATAAAATGTAGAAAATATTTAAGACAAATTTGGGATCTCTTAAATATGAATTTATAATATAAATTACATGATTATTATGCTAGGAAACCAGTCAGAGATGTTTTTTGATAAAACCAGGGTTTGTCATTTGTTCAGTTGGGAATTCTAAGGCAAGACAAGCGCTAAATGCGGTCACACTATTTTCCCCCGGTGTAGGCTAAGGCCACATAAATACCTTCACATTCAGGTCCTTGTTTGGGGCATTGGGCTCTCTTGGATTGCGTGTGGCGTCGGGGTGTGCGTGTATTAATAGATGAGTTAGCCGGTAAGTAAAGACGGCAAATGGCTTGGCTCTCAACTTTGACCTTAGGCTGACCAGTTCCCAAAAAAAAAAACCACCCCCTGCTAAAATTTCTCCGCCTCAAAACACATTCCCAAACATTTCCCCATTTTCACCCATTTTTCCGTCTCAAGGACGCCACACGCGATTGCCATTCGCCAGCTTTTTGAGCAGTGTAAATCGTAAATCGGGCGTTACGATTCCATTCCAATTCGGACAGTCGCACGAACACAGCCAGAAGGAGGAGGTCTCTCCACCTAGTTGGACTAGAAACTCGGTCGGTTTGTGTTGCCCATTTGTTTGCTTCCTTGAAAGCCATTAGCAACGCCTTTTAATCAAACCCAGTTCCACTGAACTCAACTATGTCAAATCCTGGCCAGCCTTATGGCGTTCATTACCCTCAGAGACCGCTGACTGACTGTAAAAGTACAAAAATCAATGAACATTAAATATTTAATTGTAAAATATGTAAATTGTTGTTTGTTTCTTTTCCTTACAAACTTGGAGTTTTCCCCGAAGAATTTTAATGCTCGGGGGCAATGGTTTTTGTCGAGGCAAGTCCAAGTGGGTTAAGGATTTGCCAGGAAGGCAGAAGGAGAGACTAGTGGAACCTCGACATGTGGCTATTTATTATATATCTATTTGGTTTCTACAGAAAAACGTCTTTAGGTTTGGGTGTGTTGGGAAATAATAAGATATTTCTTAGATATTTGATATTTATACTACTTAGTTGTAGCTTTTAAAGTTACTTAATCCTAACAAATAACTGAGAACTAATATTAAAAAATAATTATAGAAATATTAAGAGCTTATCCACTTAGGTAAACAGTATGAGAAGCGCAGAGAAGGGCACTTAGCTACACAGTATGAGAAGCGCCGAGAGAGGCTCATTCAATTTCTAATTATAATAAATATCCGAAAAAAACAGCGTATTAAAGGCAATTTCCTTAGGCCCAATAATATGCCTTTAAAAAAACCAAATAAATATTTTAAGAAGACTAAATAAGTGTTTAAATTGAGAGCAGAATAATATAATTTCCCATTGATTTACGAGCTTACAAAGTAACCCATTTTAGGCCAACCTAACCCAACCTCTGACATTCCCTTCTTTCACACTCTCATCTCGTGTGGCATCTCCTCGTATCTTTCCAGGCGCTTGTCATCAACGCTTCTAGCATTTTCTTTGATCTCGTCAACATTATTGTTTATTTCCATGGCATGAGTAAGTAGTATATCATCTTTCAGATCCCGCTATCCCAATATCCTTTACCTTTATCAGCAATTAATGCATCTATCCTTGGCCAAATCTCTTTCCAGATGGCTGGGCCATTGCATTTAGCATCATCAACCTGATCCTGCGGCCGGTGAGCGTGGCCCTGCTCTACCGGGAGTTCAATACACGCGGCGGAACCCTGCAAACGGGCTCGGTGTTCCCCACCAGCCAGCAGCGCAGCTACCAGGACATTGATCGGCCCACACAGCCCACACCCACCAACTCGCAGCCGGGCCCGAATGTAGCAAGCATTTTTTAAATTAGGCGAAGTCCCTGAAAAGCGAATTAGAGTGGAGTAGAGCGAAGTGGAGTGGACCCTTCCAAGTACCTAGACAACGAAGCGAATGTGGAAAGACATCAAACAGACTCTCCTAGTCAGTGTCCGGCGCCAGCAAGTGAAACCCTCAAAATTTCCCGTGAATGTGAATCTTAAATCCAAAATCGAAGCATGAAAGTGTGTAAGGAGTTAGGCTTAAGCATTGTAGTTAATCTTTTTTTTTTTTCTGTGGAAAACTGAATTTCAAAAGACAAAACAAATTCAAAATGACAAATCGGTGTCCGTAAACGTGTCCGCGTCCCCTTTTCTGTTAATGAATAAAGACGGCTAATCCAATATATATATATATTTATATTTATATTCGTATTTGTATAACAAAGATTGCA
The DNA here is from genome assembly GCA_008042795.1 of Drosophila asahinai. NCBI lineage: Eukaryota > Metazoa > Arthropoda > Insecta > Diptera > Drosophilidae > Drosophila > Drosophila asahinai. Next base: position 107,969 of record VNJZ01003619.1, read on the forward strand.
ATTCTACTTTATATATATATTGTATACTTATCTAGATAACGTTAACGCTAAACTGTAAACTGTAGAACCCAACAGAATATTCGATAAATAAAAAGCGGGCGTCATCGTTTGTAAAACAATAAATACATAGATTCCCCTCTCTCTCTCCGCCTGTACAATGATCCCTACTTGAGTGCTCCGACTCCACCTAGAACCCCTCCTTGGCCGCCCGGAACTTGTACGTGTCCTTGCGGCCATCCAAGCAGGGCACCTGTACCAGGTTGAAGTAAATGGAGCCCATAAGCTGCGAGGCCGAGGTGTTGGTCATCTTCAGGCAGGAGAACAGCATGTCGTCGCAGATGCAGTGCGATCTGTAACGGTTAATAACGATTTCTCATTAAATATAACCACTTAGGAGCCGCTCCTCATCCTTACTTGGTGTACAGGGAATCGTTCATCAGCTCGTACTTGTGCTGGTAGGCCCGGATCTTCACTGGACACAGATCGTGCTGGCGACAGCATCGGTCCATGGCCATTTCGCTGCCCAGATCGCTGTACGTCTCCGCGATGTCTCCCGTGCCGCACCACTTGGTGCCTGAGAGGAGGAAGGATTAGAGACTTAAGGGATCCTTCGGATTAACCTCAGCTTAGCAGCTCTCACCTGGTATAATCCCGCTGAGCAGGGAGAAGGGGCTGCGCGGAAAGATGTTGGTGGCCAGCTTCAGGGCCACACCATCGTTGGCCCCCGTCGAGGACGAATCGCCGGAGCTACTGCTGCTCCGCTCGCCACCGGCGCCCTCCACTTTGGCGGCCTTGTGCCGGGAGACGTAGCTCAGCTTGTCCACATGCTCGCACTGGTCCATCAGCTTGAGCATCTCGTCGAACTTGATCTCCAAGGGGCGATTATAGTGCGAGAGGCCCTCCAGGAGCATCTTGCCTTCTTTGTCGTTGCTAGTTGGGAGGAGAGAGGGAGAAGAAAACATTAGAAAAGGAATGTGTGCCCTTCTCTGTGCTTCTCATACTGTCCAGCTAAGTGGACCACGAAGTCCTTCGATTTTCATGTAATTTCTTGAGAAAATGTATTAAAAATTCAAATTCAACTGGAGTAAGGCAACTGTTTTCAATATTTATACCCTTGCAGGGTATTATAATTTTGATCAGAAGTTTGCAACGCGGTGAAGGAAGCATCTTCGACCCCATAAAGTATATATAATCTTGATTCAGCATCACCAGCTGAATCAATCAAGCCATGTCCGTCTGTCCGACTGTCCGTTGCTACGCAAACTAGTCTCTCAGTTTTTTAGCTATCTAAATGAAACTTTGCAGATAGTCTTCTTTCTATAGCAGCTAGTATATATGTCGGAACGGCTGGAATCAGATCACTACATCTTATAGCTGTCATAGTAACTATAGGGCAAAAATGATATATTTTCGCTATTTTTGAGGATATTGGGCTTAAATTAATGATATGATCCTTTAAATTAATTATAGCTATACATTTTAAATTTCATACAAATCGGACTACTATATCTTATAGCTGCCATAGGAATGATCCGAAAATTAATGGAAAACAAGTATAACTTTATTGTTTTTCAACGCATTTTCATAAATTTCGAGATATAGCTGTTCTTAACGGTTGAAGAATTACGATTTTAATTTCATCAAGATCGGACCACTATATCATATAGCTTCCATAGAAACGTTCGGATGATTTATATGAAAATATAAAATTCTACATGTAAAATGTAAAATGTGTAGATAAATGTTATAAAAATGTACAAAGTTTGATACTTTTTAATTTAACCAAATTGGACTTTCAATGATCCAATGGCAGACTGCAAGGGTATACAAACTTCGGCATACCGAAGTTAGCTTTCATTCTAGTTTTTAATTTTAAAGTTCTTGAGTTTAAATGAGAAAATGGATTAAAAATTCAAATTAAATTGGAATTAGTCAACTTTTTTCAATATTTTATGATAAGATCCTTATTTCTTATCACTTAATCATTGTGAAAATCTTTAAGCTTCAAGCCAGCTAGCTCGAGCTTTTAAAAAAGTGTGAAATTATTGTGTCTCTCATTGGCTATTCATTCCTCATTCCTAACAAATGCATTTAATTTAATTTTTGATCAGACTGTCAGTCGTTGTCGCTGCCGCTTCCGCCAAACCTTGGCTAAGCACGCTTGTACATATATATATTTTTTATATATTATAAATACTATATATATACATTTGATGGATGTGTACTCACTAGATTTCGATCAGCTCGCAGCCGAGCAGCAGCTTCTGGGGCCCCAGCTCCGTTACGGCTATGGTCAGATCGTGATAGTATATCATAATGAGCGATTCGTTGCTCACCCGCTTCCCGCTGCCAAAAAAAAATAAAGAAATAAAAAATAGAGAGAGAGTGAGAGCCAGTTATGGGCACATGGCCAGCGGTGTCGGGTGCGTATACGTGATGTCCATGGCAATGGTTTTGGGTGAAAATCCTCCAATCAACCGGTGCCGCTTTGAATGCTAATTACGAGTAGAGAGAGAGAGACTCGACTAGACTCACCTGTACGTCTTCATCTGGCGCACGCTGCGCTGCTCGATGATCTGCTGGGTAAAGGACTGGAACGAGGGGAATCCCTGGAGGCCCTGCGGCAGGCTAAAGGACAGCGTCGGCTTGGCCACCGCCTCCGAGGTCAGATAGCCGAGCAGGCCGCAAAAGAGCAGCGAGGCCAGCAGCTGAAGCCGCCGTCGCAGCCACAGATTGTAGGGCATGGCTGAAGATGGCTTTAATTCGAGCTCGATCCCGATCCTTATACCCGAGAGCGGTTTCCGTAGGAGCTGCCACTAAAGCTGGGCCAGACCCCAAGGCATCGCCGGCTGGACTGAGTTGAGTCGCTACCCAAACAGGACACCACCGGGCCGCTGGGTAAGCTTTTTATTGTTTTTATTGTTTAATTAATCCAGCTGGAGAAGTTCGCTATCGGTTCTCTATGGACAGGACATATAGGATGGGCTTTAGAGTGGTTGTTCGAGGAGCACCTGCTGCTGCTGCCTGCTACCGGCTACCGGCTACCTGCCTGCTTTGTGGGCTGCGTGTCAAGTGTTGTAGGCGTCGACAATCGCTTCTAAATAATTCAATCACTTATGTGCCTTACAGAGAATATGGAGTATTCCGCCTTTTCGCTTTGATTTAATATATGTATGTACAGTGCAAGAAAATACTATAAACTTGCATGTAATAAGATCATATTTAAATCAATCTGAATGGATAATATGTATGATGTATTTTATATATACATATTTTTCCATAAATATCTTTTAAAACCTTATTGGGAAAGAATTAGGAATCGTTATGGTCTTGAAATCTCTCAAAAAGCAGCTCAAAAGCATGCTATAAAATTGTACACACTGAATTTAGCTTTCTAGCTTCCTAAATATTTCATAGCATACTTTTAGACACTTTTTTGAAATTAATTTGAAATAAACAGCAATTTCTGTGGCAACTCTGCACTTTTTATCTATATTTTGTGCGGATTTGTTTCTTTTGTTTTATTTTTTGTGTCAAAAGTATGCTACAAAACTTTACACACTGAATTTAGCTTCCTAAATATTTCATAGCATACCTTTAGACACCTTTTTGAATTAAATTTTAATTAAACAGCAATTTCTGTGGCTAACCTCTATATTTTGTACTGTTATTATTGTTATTTTTTTCTTTCTGTGCTTAACTCAGGGTAGACCCGGAGGCCCGTCCGCCGGCTGGCCAATTTCCCAGCTCTGACTGCCAGTTGGCTTCAGCCCGGCTTCGTCATGGTGACAGGTGCCAAAAACTGCGATTCCAGCTCTCAGCTCTCAGCTGACCTCGTTCCCAGACCCGCAGCCAAGGTAGAACGAACAATGGCCACCGTTGACTACGACACGCACTTTTTTTTCGCCGCTGCTTCGCAATCCTCTCGCTCATATATGTCATCCATTGCATCAGGCCAAGCCCCGAGAATGGCCACGCCTGCCATTAGTCTATCCGCGGAGCCAAAAAGGGGCAGCGACGGGACAAGGGGGCGGATGCATGCCACACATTACGTATACGCAGCGCAGACCTGCCCAAGCAATGGCCTTTCATTACGGCGGCAATATGGTTAGTCAGCAAGTCAGCTGGGTGGATTGGGTAACATGATGCCAATTAGAGGGTTATTGGCCAGGCGGGTTTTGGCATACAGATTGCAGGTAATCAAGGGGGAGACTTGGAGAGAACTGCAGCATATAGATTGGGCTTAAGTCTGGGCGATTTTGGGGAGGATAAAGAATGCAAAGGAAATATTTCGAAAGAATAATTACAGAAATTAAAGATTTAGAGGAAATTCAGGACTGAAGTCAAGATAAAAATGAAAGATTGGAAATGAGGTGGAAATTAAAGACTATGCTCAAGTAAAACTCTAGTAAAAATATTTAAAATCTAAAAAATATAAAGAATAATGTAAAGAAAACCTATTTAAATAAAATCGTATATCCCAAAACATATCGAAGGCTGGTTAATTACTTTTAAAAGGTATCAAAGCTTTACTAAAGAATCCATTTCGAAGGATAGTTAGTGACCTTTAAAAAGAGAGATGCCTCTGACATCATGGCTATCGATGTCAGATGTCCCTTGACCTTAGCGTTTGCTTAGCCTGAAAACCCCGAGGAAACCCCTCAGGAAACCCCCTTTTCACGAAACTCCCTCGGGGGGCCTTGAGTTTGGCGAATGGCTCGAACACACGCAATGCGAAGCCGCTAATAAAGCTGCCAAAAGAAATAGCCCCAAAAGTGTCCCCTGCATATAACACCTGCCCTTCTGCCCCGCCTTCACATCACACGTTTATTATTATTATTATTATTATAGAGGTGTTTTTTTTTCGCCGACGCATAAACATATTTTTTATTTTTCGTATTTCTTTTTTATTTTGAAAGCACGAACGAACGGTTTACGCAAGCATTTTGGTCAAGAGAGTGGAGATGGCCCTGTAGGTGAGCCAAGTGAAAGTGATTCCACCAGCTCCGGAGCTTCGGAGCTCCATTGTGGCATTTCAATGGCTCTGGCCACTATGCATACAACCAATAATAAGTGATGCGAAGATGATGACGCAGCCTGGCCGAAAAGGTGGCGTGTGTGGCAATGGCAATGGACCTGGCCTGAAGCCCACAAAAACACAACGCCCACTCCTATGGGTACTCCAGGCACTCCCCACTCCCCAAAAACACCGAAAGAAATTCATTAAATGCAAGAAGTAAAGTCGGACAAAACTGGTAAATATGTTATATAAGATTATAGAGTTAATGTATTATTAAAATTATATAATGCACGATGAAAAACATATTTTTTAGGGTTGGAAATGAGCTAAAAGGTTAGATCTTTAGAGAGATTTTAATTTAAATTTAATTTCAACTAAAAACTTCAAAGAATTTAAGATATTTTTGTATGATTTTATAAAGAAAATAATTTCTATATACATAAATATACAAATTAATCAATAAATGTGATAGTTTCAGTAACTATCTCCATAAAAACCATAGACTCTGATACAAGAAATATATTGTAATAAGATTTAAGCATTTCTACATTAATACTGATTAATTTAAATATATTTTTCATCTTTTAAAGAATTTACATTCCCATTTTGCTATCTTCTAAAGTCAAGCTAAGACTATATATAGATATTTATCTGAAAAATCCAGCTATATGTGTGTCAAGTGGAGCAGTTGGCGACCGTTGATCTCTGGTTGATCACCGATCACCGGTGGTTGGTTGGTTCAATGCTAAACGAAAATGCAAATAGCCAAGACAAGATAATAAATACCACAAAAATATTAAACTCGTAACGAATCTGAGTCAGAGTGCAAAATAAAAAAAAAAACCATTGCAAAATGTGCAATATTAAGCTGGATTTAGTTACGGAATTAAAGGCAACTTTAAAATATATTTAAAGGTAAAGGTAAAAACTTTACAAGGCTCAAGGTTCAGATTATTTACAAGTCTTTAATTAAAGTTTCCAAAGAGCACTTGTCTAATTTTAAAGACATTTTTTCTAAAGAGTTCCATGACCAAGTATCCATAAATCTTAGCATAATCATTACGTTTACTTTATGATTTATGAACCTTGCTAAGGCAAATGTGTGTCAACTTTAAGAACTATACTTAAATGCGGGAAGTGAGTAATAAAAATATATAGAAAAGATACTTATAAAACTTCCTTAATGACTTCCTAATGCGAAACAGGTTAGAATAGGTTCCGCCTTTAACTAGAGTTTGAAAAACATTTATATTAAATGATTTAAAATCGATTTTTGCCAGCGAATCTTTGGTTCGTTTTTTGGGTCAAAAATCATAAGAACTATTATATTTTTCATCAAAAATTTTTCCTATAAAAAGTGCAACTCATTGGTGTTTTCTAGCCGGAAATTGAGAAAGAAATCAAATCGAAATCCCAACGATTAACGATTACTGATAAATGATAAATGGAGTGGCGACAGGGTTAGTTTACTCTCCAAGTTTCTTCTAACTGTTTTCATCGCTGATAGCAACCAATTTGGGACCAAGATGTGTGCTGACAACGATCATAATGAAAGCGTTTGCGTCTCTGCTTTATTTTATTTCATTTGACTTTATTTTACGAGTCTCTCTCTCTCGCTGAACCCACCAGAGATCATCTTTTATGTGCTGCTCTTCCGCTTAAAAAAAAAACCGAAAGCCCAAACGAAACTAAGCTAGCTTGAACTTGGTCTAAAACTAAAACTAAAACAAACTCAAAGACTACGTCTTAAATGCCGGCGAGAGTTGGCCGAGTTCAAAAGTGCAAAAGAGAAACAAAAGCGCAGATTAAGCTGAAGCAAAAACAACAGCTGTCCCCGGGGGGCCTTGGCATAGGTCAGTGAAGCGTATTATTATTATTCGAGCAATATATTCCCATTCCCGCTGCCCCTTTCCCTTGGCTTGAGTTTAACCTGACTAATGTGGGGTTTTCTTTTATTTTCCACTGAATACCCTGACCAAAGAATGGGTATATAAGTTAAATAAGGGTTTGGTTTATTAATAAATAAATGAAGTTTTATTTTTTAATTTTTAGAGAGGGATTTAGAAAGATTTCTAGCTTAATTTAGCAATTTTGTAAGGCATAAATTACTCCGCAAGATTTATTTATTTAAAAGAACGAGAGAAAGAGACTTAAGAAATATTTTAAGGGAATTCTTCTTTCTATAAACATTTGTTATTACTTTGAAAAGGATAAGGATTGTTTTATTTAGTTGTTACTGATTAAATTAACTGTAAATACTTAAAATCTTGTGAATTATTTCATTTTGAGATGTGTTATCAACATAATATATCGATCAAGCAGTGAGACTTCAATAACGTTGCTTTTGACAGGACCAAGCAGGGCGGGGTCGCCAATGCAGTGACAATTCGATAACATTGATTTTAGCAGGACCAAGCAGGGCGCAGTCGGCAATGCAGTTAAGCTTAGTTAGCTTTGAATTTGAAAGTAAGAAAGCTCAAAAGTCCAGAAAATAAAGAATTTCTCAGAGTTGTCCAGGGTTTATTTAAGAATAAGTTTCTAGTTAAAAAATACCCTTATAAAATCCAGCTTTAAGCCAATCTAGAACCCACAAGGAAGAGTATTACCTGCCTTGGTCTTGGTCTCAAATCTGCACTTATTTCTGGTTTTTCTCTCTCTCTCAGTGAGCCCCCGATAAGAGGGAGTTGCAGTAAAAGTGGCCATGGCGTGGTGCTATGGCTGTGGCTGCAGATGAGCCAAAACACGAAGAAACAAACCGCGAAACCGCGAAACCACAACACCAGCAGCAGCGCTAAGTAAAGCTTTAAAGTAAAAAAATATATAAAGAAGCGGCAACAGGTTTCCAACAGCTGCTGCTGCCGCTGCCGCTGCCTTAACTTTCACATTGGGCACCTAATTGTGGGCTTAATCTCGGTTAATTTGCTCCAGTTTTGATCTTCACTTTATTTATTTTCTAGAGAGCAGGAGAGATGTGAACGAGACTGGGGACTGGGCCAATTATGCAACTGGGAGCTGACTATCCGGACTAGCCATGTCGCACTTCACAGCTCCACGCTAATCCATTATGGCCATTCCCATTCCCATTTCCCATTCGGACGCATCATAGCCATCATAGCGATTCTCGAGACTGATTCCCATTCCATTGTGTGATTGTGTGTGCACACGGTCGAAAAAAAATAGTCATATTGTTTACGATTTTGTATTGTTTTGGGCCAGACTTGCCCCTCTGTTTCTCTGTTTGTATGTAATATATCACGGTCAGAGTCTTAATTGCTATGGGTTTTATTGGGTGTTTCATTTTGGGGTCTAAATGACCTTTAGTTTCGGTTATAAAAGCTGTCTGGATTTTTAGTTCAAAGCCAGAGTCCTTGGAAGCAATTAACCAGTTAAGTTGGTGAGAATTTCTAGGAAATTTGTGAAAAATCAATATATTTGGGTTCTTGAATTAAGTTGTTGAATTGAAATGACAACAAAATTAAAGGCTTGCTTTAAATATAATTATGTAATTAAAATAAACATAGCGGAAAGCACAATAATGATCCGGAATTTGCTCTTTTTCAAGATGGAATTGATTGCATTTATGCCCCTCTCTCCATTTTCCCTCAGTGTATGCTGGCCTCTTAGGCTCCTTGATCAAGTTCGGACCATAAAAGGCATCCATAGCAACGGCAATCACTCTGGGAATTTGCCACAGATCCGCAGATCCGTACTTTTGAACTTGCGCGCCATTTTGATGGCCCATAAAGCAAAGTTACACTGCTCAAAAAATGCTATAAATTACTATAAGATATGGGTATTTAAGGTAAAAGTGTCCTGCAATTTTGTATATATATCTTATGTTTAAATTTTAACTGTAAAAGCCAAAATATAGGTTGTAGTAAGATAAATAAAGTGTACTGCTTAAAAAAGGCTATATATTTTTATAACATACATGTATTTAAGGCTAAAAATGTCCTGCAAGTTTTCACATATTTTTTATGTATAAATTCCAACTGTAAAAGCCAAAATAAAAGATACCGAAAGGAAACAAATATTGAAATATGCGGGACTTGTACCTAAAGGATTCTTCTTAATTCATTATAATTTCAAATATAAATGTATTTTAGGGATTTTAAAACCTAAATCTCTTCCCCCAATCAAAACCCTTAAAATAAATCACACTTTGTTTTAAAATTGTTAAACTAGTGATACTATCTTTACAAATTGCTTAAAACATTTAACAATCGTTCATTTTTTAGTTTTTTTAGGACACCCCTCGGCAACAGCAGCAGCAGCAGTAAATATCAATTATTATGCACTCGAAACCATGTGATTATGATTGATTTTTTTTTTTTTAACAGTAGTTGGATCAATTTTCCATCCACTATTTACACACACACACAACACTCCACTTCTCCTCCTGCTTCACTCACAAAAACAAAAAACCGAAATCAACGCGCGTGCGCAACTGCACCTAAAAAAGCACGTACAACTAGAAAACTAACAAACACTGTGGAAAATATATATAAATAATGATACAACGAGATCGCAGTGCAAACCGCTCGCTGCCGCGCAAAGTCAGCAACTGATCGATCAGAGCCCAAACCCAAGCCCAAACTCAAAACTCGCGAAGAGCAGAGAGGCACCGAGACTTGCAGCAACAACCACAGCAAGAGCAACAACTATAAAAAAAAAAGAAAAAACCAGCGACAACTAAAACTACAAATACAACAAGAACAGCAACAACAACGGCAACAAAGAGACAACAACAAACAGCGAGCGTTGGCGGCAACAACGACGACGAGACAGCGACGAAAATGTGTCAAAAGCAAAAGCTGGCCAGAGGAGAACGCAGGTGAACATACAGGTAACACCCCAGTGATACCTACGAAAAAATACATTAAGAAATATATATATTTTAAGAATATAAGGTAATTTTCTAGAGGAAATCATGGTTGGGCACCAAACTTCAAGATGGGAGCTTCACAGTAAAGTTTAACCTTGAAGTCGGGAGTTCAAAAAAAAAAAGCAAAACTTAAATCAGAAACACTTCACTCTTCCATGTGTAAATTTTGTTTTTGTAATCATATACCTTAAAAAATACATCAAGAAATATACCTATACCTTAGATTTAATGGAAATATATATATATATTTCCTGAAAAATAATAATTTATAACCTTTAAGTTTGAAGAGAAGACCTAAAGTTAAATTAAAAACTTTCCCAGCTTCGTCATGTGTATATTTTGTTTTTGTACACCTTAGCGTGCTGTGTTTATCCCAGATAATGTGTAGTTTTGGTTTTTATAACCCTTAGGTTGCTAAATTTTCTGTATAAACTCTTTTCAAGTAATATTTGGTCTGCAAAATATGCATAGGTCTCAAAAAGCAATATTATAATACAGGTAATTGAGGTTAATAGGTGGTAACACAGGAAAAACCCTTGATTATAGGATGGACAATACAAATAAATATAGGCTTTGAATATAATCATTTTTAGTTTTTTTTTTCTATGAATACAAATGGAATATTACGTTTATGTTCTATAGATGTGACTTTTTCCAACTATTTATTATCTTACTTAACAAAAACCTTAATAACTTTATAAATTATATTATTAAATTTGTTATCAAAATATATATATTTTCCCGCTTACACATCCAACCAAAACAATTTTTCCCATGAAAGTTTCACATGTGAAATACCTACACATATAACTTGTATAAAAAAAGTACTTTTCCCATAAGCTTATTATTATTACAATTATTTTGGCAAATAATACATACTATAGATATAATTACGAACAATACTCTGGGATTTAAAACCCCGCTGAAGTTGTTTTTCGTTCTGACTTGTTTAAATGCAATTTACAATCAAACTGGGCCCAGTCTGATGATGACTTGCCTGTTAAATGTTATTACGTGAGCTAAACTATGATATTAAACAATTATTTGAAAGAGCAATCATATTTAATAAAAAGCATAACCTAAATAGGGCGATTTAACGCTCTAATAAAATATATTTCACACGCAAATTAACTAGAATTGAGTTTAAGTAATAAAATGTAATTAAATGCCTAAAAGCCTTAGCAAAATGTGTAATTATCTTCAAAAATAACAATTTAAAGGGTAATTCGTTAGTTGAAACCCCATGGAGGCTGCATCTTTTGGCAGTTTAACCATCGCTGTCTGCCCACAAACGAAGCCTGCAATTGTGGGATTCAAGAGCTGCTGCTGCCGCTGCTGCTGCTGCTGGAGTGGCTGCTGCCATGTGACCCATTTTAGAGCGACTCCGCGCGTCTGCATTGCCAAAAGCCGAAGCCGATCATTGCTAGGCGCAGAGTTTCCATCGATTGCCGGTTGGTCCATCCGTCTTCGCGTCCGTCTCCCGGGCAAAGTGAAAACAAAGCCAAACAAAACAACTTTTACAATGTCGGAGGCAAGGAAAAGTGACAGTGGGACACCGGGCGAGCAATTAAAAATGGTTTTACGCGCGCCGAAAGCTCGCACACACCAAAAGGTAAACAATGCGCACAGTAAACACGGCCTACAGCCAACTACAGCTCTCTAAACTCTTAAATTTAACTGATTATTTACGCTCCAAGGCTCTCTCCTCTGTTATTTCTGTATAAAGACCCCATTCAAGTCAAAAAATATGTTAAGTACTTGACAGGAACTTGGGAATATTTGCTAATACATGGATTATCCTAGGTCTGGGTCTATTTATTTCATAGGATTAGGATTTTTTTCAGTCGGCGTCGCTGCCGCTTACCCACAGTACGCACAAAAGAGAATAGAAGAACAGTATGCACAAAAGAGAATATTAGAACAGTATGCACAAAAGAGAATAGAAGAATCAGTGCAGACAAATTGTAATTGTGTGGCTAGATTTAGCCCTTTTTAGCGTTAAATAGATAGTTTTTAGGTTATAGCTATTTTTTTGACATATTACAGAATATTTGAGCTTATTTTTCTTCTCATATCTAGCCATAGAGTGTTTAAGTTTCACCCATACAAATGCAATGTTGGCATTTGGCTGAAGTGGTCTGGACCACTGATTTATTCCCTTACAAGACTCCTTTCATCTTCTATTTAAGAAAGATTTAATTATATTTAACAATTGAATGACAAATGGAAATAACAACGAAAGATGAGGCACATAAGATGTGAGATATTATTACAAAATAACCGAGAAACTTTCGATAAAAATTGCGAGATGGCTTGGCACTTAAAATAGGGATACTTTGTGACTTCTCTTCGTGGTTTTTGGAATCTACGCATATGTACATATATATTTTAGGCAAAAATACAATTATACATATATTACATGGGCTTCCCTCGGAAGTTTACGCACTATTTGGGAATCAGCGGAGGACTAGCCGCCAGTGGGAGCACCTCCAGGGCATGCGGATCCTTGTGATCGCTGACAAAGTGCAGGATTTCGAAGCCCACCTCCACCATGATTAGAATGATGATCATCCACTCGAGCCGGATGTGATGGGCATCGTTGAGGTTGTGGGAAACGAGCTCGGCCAGCTCGACACAGTGATTGATCTTCTCGTTCATCACCTTGGTGCGGCGCGTGATGCTGAAGTAGGAGCAGACCTGCAAGTACAGCGCCTCCAGCTCCTCGCGGTCCCAGTAGAAGTCCGGTGCGTCCAGCAGATCCGACGACAGATTGATCACGTGACGCAGGGCAAAGAGTTCGCCGGTCTTGCGCAGCATTGCCGCCCGTGAGATACGCAGGCGGCGACCCCGTTTCAGGTCCTCCGTCAAGTGCTCTATGGAGTCTATGTAGCGGTCCAGCGTCGCCTCCCAGATGCCCAGCTTAATGGACTGCGCCATGGCATTGGAGAAGGTGTACTTGTACAGGAAGCTGTCCGTGTCGGCGGTCACAAAGAACTTGCCGTTCTGGAAGAAGGCACGTGAGGCGACATTAAAGTCACTGCTCTCCGCCACCAGATCGCCCTCCACATCCACCGCCGTCGACGGGATGTACGTGTAGGGCATCACCTCGCTCTCGCCATGGACCAGGGCGCTCACATACGACTCGCGCTCGAAGGAGCGCAGGAAGCCGAGCACATTGTTCATCTCAATGTCGCTGCAGTTCCAGAAGACCACGGAGCCCTCGCGGAAAAAGAAGATCTCGCGCGGCTGCTGGCCGGTGGGATACTTGGCCGCCACGAAGAGCACATTCTGCTCGACATCGAGGTTGTCCGTGGAGAAGAAGCGCTTCGTCTCGTACAGATTCTGCTGGCGGAGCGCTATCTGCAGATCCTCCAAATTGTACTCCTCGGCGGTGGTGTAGCCGCGCGCGTTGAGGAACCCCAGGGCGGACAGCTCATCGATGGCCAGCCGCTTCTTCCGGATGAGTCGGGTGCGAATGGGCGACAGTATGGACTCCAGACGCTCCTCGGCCAACGGCAGCGGCTTTACCTGCGGCGACGCCTGTGATGCCGGTTTTTTGACTGTCGCCGCAGCAGCGGGGGAGGCTGTCGACGAGGCGGTGGCTCCACTGGCCATCCACCGCCGGTGGTTCACCATCCATCGCGTTGGCTGGCGGGCCGTTCGGAGGCTCCGCAACAGCATCTGCTCGAATCCCAGGCGTGCAAAGTTCATGACGTTTCTCGCCCTTTCAGTTGATTGCTGTTGTTCCAGGAGCAGCTAGTGGGCCATGCCGGTGGGATCTAGATTTGGGTTCGGTAATGCGGCCTATATAATGGCTATAAATCGGCTATATAATAGCTATATAATCTAATGCCAGCCGGCAAGGTTTGTTGTGATTATCGGTATCGATATCGCACTCGATAGGCGATTAATACTAGCTAGTATTCTAGCCATAAAAAGCTAACAAGCAATAGCGATAGGGAAATCGATAACAACTCAGCTGGCTTTTACAGTTGTCTTCCATTTTTATTTTTAAATGAATTTACATAAATTGTTTTTCCTATTCAGTGATTTTTACATGCTCCTGAAATAAATAATTATTTATAAAGACTTGTTTTCAATAAGTTGTTTTCCATTTTTATTTTTAAATTAGTTTTTGGAAGTTGACTTCTTTATTCATTTAATAATCACATGTATATGTATTTGTTGTAGATATTCAAACAATAATTCTGTTTACTCGCGGAATATGAAGATCTCGCGCGGGTGCTGGCCAGGGCGGAAAGCTCATCGATGGCCAATCAATAATTCTGTTTTAAAGTAGTGTTCAGTTATCTGTATTCTAAATCTATTATGGTTTTAATTTCCAAAAATTCTTCATCTTGAGCCGCGGATGTCCTGATCATTTTCCAGTTTGCCGCTTTATTTTTGAACGGATAATTAGTTAAACAACTTCTCATAGACCGGAATAACTTGGCTAGTGGGTTGTGGAGTTTCATACCAAATTGGTCTCCGGGTAGCGGCTTCATCTCCAGGCGCAGTTGGCTGTATGTTTCATTGGTAGTCACCGAGAGATAGCCCTCGAGCTTAACCCAAAATATAGGGTCGCGGGCACGTGACTGCAAGAATTCGTTCGTTTGTGCGATTTGGTGCGAAGTGAATGACTGGCCCTCGCGTGGCTGGAAAGAGCGGTTCGTCCAAGTGTCCAGATAGGTACTGATGCGCCACTTCCGCTCGTACGGCTCATCCGACGTACACTCAAGTTTCAAGACAAAGACCTTTCTCATCACAACCTCGATGGTGTCCACATAGCAGAGCATCCAGTAATAGTATATCGGTTGGCGAGCTATACACGGAATGGCATTGATTTCCACGAGGTGTTTCAAGCACTTAATATCCTTCTTGGAGGGTGTAAAGATGTGGGTCCTCACAGGGGGCGGTGTCTTAGGTTTCGGTTTGGGCCTTGCCTTTGATTCCAGAAGTTTTTTCTGCTTAGTCATTTCTGGCGGCAGCACAGCCTTTTGGCCAGGTTTTTTTGCCTTTGAGTAAGTTGGCTGTTCCTCCTCCTCTGCATTTTGGCCAGATTTATTTGTCTTTAAGTAAGTTGCTGCCTTTTGGTCAAGTTTTCCAGCATTGAAAGTTGTTGAGTCATCTTGGGTCCCGTTTAACTTATCCGACATCTTGTCCCTCTTATTGGGTGTTTAAGCGCCTGCGTGCCTCTCCTGTCCAATGCGAACAAAAATTTAAGTGCAAAAAGAAAATGGCGCTTCTTCGGGAATTCCACGAAGGCCCTCGGGAATATACCAAAAAAACCCTTAATATACTGTTTTGTGCGAGAAACCTATATCGATGTTAAATTTCATCGATAGTGTGAACAACCAATGAAAAGAAATGCATTTATTATTAAATTAAGCGCATATATATGTACATACATTTATTTATAGGCACAAAAATTGCTTAAATTCACCTGAGCCTGTTCCATTTTCTTTGTACAACCTTGAGTATATTAATAATATTTTTAAGTTATTGAAGGGACTGAAAATGATCATTTTGTAAGGAATTACACTTTGAAGTAATATTAGAAGCATTGAATTAAATTCTTCATTTATTTAAATTATAACGAAAAATCGGAACTCTATTTTCAAAAATATTTCTATTGTTATCGGTCAAGCTCAGTGTCAGTGTGACCGTGCGTGAGCTTGACAGCTGTTCGCCTTGTCCCCATTCCTGGTATCACCAATCATATTGCCCTCCACTGGACGGCGCAGGAATTATATTTTGAAGTAATATTAAAATCATTGTAGTTGAATTAAATTCTTCATTTATTTAAATTACAAAAAAAAATCGGAACACAATTTTTAAAAATATTTCTATCGTTATCGGTCAAGCTTAGTGTCAGTGTGACCGTGCGTGAGCTTGACAGCTGTTCGCCTTGTCCCCATTCCTGGTATCACCAATCATTTTGCCCTCCGCTGGACGGCGCAGTTCCAAATCCAAACAAATCCGGGCAAGAGCAGCAGCCCGAACAGTCAGCACGTGCAGCGCCCGAAGAAGACGACGCACTGCAGCAACAGACAGGAGAAACAGAGAGGAATAGCATGCACAGACGACGATGAACGCATTGCGCAACATCTTCACCTCGCGAACACTCAACTACCTGCGCCAGAATGGACAAAGCGCGATCCTCAACGCCACGCAGCAGCAGCCGGCGGCTGCGGTCGAGCTCTCGGACGCCGAAGCGGATCTCGCCTCGCTAAAGCCGCGTCCCGCGCCCCTCTCCATACCGCGCTCCATCCTCGACGCCTGTCACTTTACCGCCAAACCGTTCGGCGCCGCCGGTCGCAATGGCGGCCAGGCTGCCAGCGGCTCGCTCTCGCCGACAACACTGAAGCGCTTCCGACGCATGCAGCGACGCATGGAGCTGGTGTATCGCTGCAAGCTGTGCAACACCCGCAACACGAAGACCATCAGCGAGGAGGCCTACTACAGCGGCGTGGTCATTTTGCAGTGCGACGGCTGTGCCGTCGATCATCTCATCAAGGATAATCTCGGCCTGTTCACCGCCAGCGATGGCAGCGAGAGCAGCAGCATTAGCTCCGGCATCAGTACGAGCAAGAACATCGACCAGGTGCTGTCCGAGCGGCATGCCCGCGTCCGTGTGATCAAGGTGAACGAGCGCGGCGAGCTCATTTAGGAGGCATCTAGTCAGGGCATCAGTACGAAGGTGCCTACCTGCCAGCAGTCCTGTGAACCTGTGAATCGCGTCCGAGGAGGACACACTCAACCAGGGGGGACAGTCCACGAAGAGCATCTGCACCCGCACACACACCTCTGTTTGCCGGCTAAACTTTGATAATTCTTCTATTTTAAATCGTTGATTGTTGATTGTTTCCGGGCCGTGGGCCGTGAGTAATGCCGTGATTAAAACAACGAACGCCCCAGTTCGAAAGCCATACAGAAAAGCTTGTTGTGTCTATATCCTCCATATGCCTGGTGAATCCATGGCAATCTAATCGCTGATTAATGTGTTTACTTAATTTTAGAAACTGCGAAATGCGTATCTGGCGCGGTGAGGGGCTTGTGTCGCGGCCTGCCGCTAATTGATCGAATCGATCAAAACACAGTTCGCGGGCCGCTAATTATCGCAAAGTTCGGAGATTTGTACCGGGCAGATATGTATGTATATCGCTTGGCGCTACGCACACGCCCCACTCGAGTGATCGCTCGGCTGGCTGGCAGCTTCTGCGCCTTGAAGAGCTGCTAACCAACCACCAGCAGTAGCCAAGTGGTGACGCTCACCCCCAAGACAGATATGGGAAAGGGCAAGGGGTGGCAAAGGCAGCAGAGGTTTAAGGGGCGGGACATCCACGTGCCTGTAATTTCGTCAGGGGTCTTAGGGGGCATCGGTCCCCAGGTAATATATGTAGAAATATATATACCAAGTGCCCATATCACACGGTCTTTAAGCCAGAAGATTCTGTAAACAATTTGGATACATAAAAAATAAAAACAAATGATTTTCTTATAGAGTTTTTATACTAGGAACTTTTTAAGGACTTTGAAAGGCTCCCAGCTTGACTTTCGCTGCCCATCTATGTTTTTAGGTATCAATAAAAGTGGTTTGTGACCGAAAACTCTAGGTATTTCTAGTTAAATTATTAAAACCCAGTGCCAGCGTGTTAACAAACACGATTTCTTGGCCAAAATTCCAATGCCAAACGAGCATATAAATCTTAGTTTAGCGACTAAGCATGACGGGGCACTTTTGTCGACGTCAAAACATAATTAAAAGTATATTATTATTTTTATTATTTAAAGAAAACACACACGACAAAAGATGATTTTGATTCCCAGGAATCTCAGTTCCAGACGTGCGACAGCAACAACTGTAAAGATAATCCCCACGCGGGCAGTTACCGCC
Source organism: Drosophila asahinai (assembly GCA_008042795.1). Classification (NCBI taxonomy): domain Eukaryota; kingdom Metazoa; phylum Arthropoda; class Insecta; order Diptera; family Drosophilidae; genus Drosophila; species Drosophila asahinai. The sequence goes on from VNJZ01003619.1 coordinate 125,771, forward strand.
AAATGATAGCGATAAGGCCCAGACCAGCGTCACCCAGTAAATAAATATGAAAAGGGGGTGTTGTTTTTTAAATTATTTAAACCTATTTATTCGAGAATACTTCGAATATGCGCGTGTTGTGTGTGTATATATTGTGGTTGTATCGTACTAAAATCTCATTCGATATTGCTAGGATATAAATAGAGTTGTGATTTGTTTGTCTCCGCCTTAATTTACATTAGTTTTTAGTTTAGTTCCGAAGACGCATTCTTAGGGGCATACAAATGTTCAGTTATTCATTATTTGTTATTAGTTTAAGTTTTACGTTTCTCCTACTCTGCGGCTGAGTTTCTTTTTGCTTTTTGAGGTTTCTCTTCTGTCCTGGAAGCGCACTTTTGTTCCGATAATCTCCAAAACTCTCCTGATTCCTTCTCCTTCTTTTTCTCCTCGTGTTGCTGTTAACTATTTCACAATTTGTTTGAATAATTCCGCTCGATCCGGGTCGGTTATCAGCGTTTGTGATAAGCGGATTTTGGCTGGTTTTCCTTCTTTTATTTTGTTTGTTTCTTTTCTTAATTTAAGTTTTTTTGCCTGCATGAGTAATCAGCGAAATTGTGCTAAATGTGAACTTAGGCCTAAAAATGGGTAGGGGAGCTTCTCTAGTTTGTCTCGGATCTCTCTGGTTCCAGAATATACTGCCATCGAGCCTATGTAGAGCCAACAGCTTACATATTTACAGAATTGGCTTTGAGGCAGTGGTTCGCAAATTTCTTTGCCGGGACTCTTCCTCGCTGACTCTAGTGCAGTGGTCGGCACGGCCCTATCCCGCTGGATGGGATTTGTGTGGCTAGATTTAGCCTTATTTAGCGTTAAATAGCTATTTATTCTCATATCTAGCCATAGAATGTTCAATTTTCACTCATAAAAATGCAATGTTGGCATTTGACTGCATTGGTGCGGACCACTGCTCTAGTGCCATGTTGGCGGGACCACTGCCCTAAAAATACATATTTAGGTTACAGTTAGGTTAAGGATTAAAGTTAGGTTTGGGGTTACGAGTTACAGGAAATGTATTCCTCGGTTGCTCAGTCAGTTGGCGGACGCGTAGAGTGTCTGTGTATATTTTGTGTTTCTATTACTTGTTGCATGGTTGCCTTAACTTAATGCTCTGTTTAAGCGGCCTAGTAACTTAGTTAATTAATTAGTCGGCACTGCTTGCTGTCTGCCTTGATGGCCCTGGTTTATGTCTACATAAGATATAAGTTAAGTTAAGTTAGGTTACGTAGAATACTCGTTCGAAATACTTGGTTATGTGGAATGCGTGTGGGAAGGAATGTGTTTACAATTCGCTTACAGTCTAAAAATTACAATCATTGGGGCTGAGTGTGTGTTAGAGCTGGCAAAAAAAAATCGTTGTTTTGCACTATCGATTTTTTCGATTACTATCGATATTTCCTTTAAAAATTATATTATCGGCAATTGATGCCTTGAGTGATGCCATTTTCTCACTTAAAACGATTCCGACTTTAAGGGATTCATTTCCATTCGAAAAAGCATCGTCATGATCATTTTAAAGGCTTCAAATGGTGTCTAATCGCTCTAATCAAAACATCGATAGTGCGAAAAACAATCGATGGTTTTCAAAAAATCGATACTATCGATAGTGCTCCGATGTTTTGCCAGCACTAGTGTGTGTGTGTGTGAAGATTGGCACAGAAATGTTAAATATTACCGTTACTTTTAACTTAAACCTAGGTTGTGTTGCTTCTCCCTCGCTCATTCGCCGTCTCTGTCCGTTTGAACTTGCTCAAGAGTCATTGGGAAGGAAGTGCTTGCCTAACTTAAGCCTAAATGTGTGTTAAATACTTGGTTGCTTTTAAGTACCAGCTACAGGTTACAGGTTGCAGGTAATTGGGATGAATTTCAAATAATACCTTTGACTCTAGGTAAAACTCATGAAAAAAAACTAAGTTAGCAAGGAGAGCTGCCTGCGTTACTGGGAAAACTATTTGACATACCGCCCGCGACCGCGACCGCGACCACGACCACGGCCTCGTCTGACCTTGGCCCAGTCCTTGTCCCTGTCCTTGTCCCTCTCCCACTCCCTATCTCACAGGGTGGTACGGCCGGAGCGTCCTACGGCGCCCACAGCGCCATTGGGACGATTGTGCCGCCGCTTGTGGAGATAGAGGCCGGCCGCCTGGGCAAAGGCCGATCCGCAGATCTGGCAGACGTAGCGCTTGACCTTGTCGTGGATCTGCTTGTGGTTCTGTAGGTTCTTCGTCGACTTGAACGTCTTGCCGCAGATGTCGCACTTGAACTCCTCGTTGCTGTAGTGCTGCTTCAGGTGCTCGAACAGGCTGTTCCGGGCCACAAACGATTTATTGCACTGCGGATAGTCGCACTTGTAGCACCGCTCGCGCTCGTCCTGGTGCACAATCCGATGGGCATTGAGGTGGCCCGGTGTGGCGAAGCTCCTCCGGCACACCTCGCAGCCGTACGGCTTGGCCACATCGCTGCCAGTGCCGCCCGCTGCTGCTGCCGTCGTTGTCGTCTCCTCCTCGTCATCCTTGATGACCGCTGCAGGTAATGATTTCGCCAGGGAGCTCCTCTTTCGCCCTCTGCCGCTGGGAGTCTCCACCTTCGCCTCGTCCGCTGCACAGGCCTCCAGAATGCTATGGTTCATGGCCAGCGAGGGCAGGAACAGCTCCTCGTTGTGCCGCCGCAGATGCTCGTCGTAGTTGGCCTTCTCCCGGAAGCTGGCCGTGCACAGTTCGCAGTTGAACTTGACCTCGTTGCCGGCGCCCAAATGCAGCTGCTTGTGGCTCTCGAACTCCTCGGCCGTGTGGAACTGAATGGTGCAGATATTGCAGTAGTAACCACCACCCAGACTGGGCTGATGGGTGAGCATGTGGAGATCCAGTTCCCGGAGCGTCTGCACAATCTCCGGACAGTGCTGGCACTTGAAGGGCGGTATGTCCTCGTCCATGAAGTGCATCTGGTCGTAGTAGATGTAGTTGGCAATGAACTTGCGGCCGAGGCGCTCGCAATTGAGGCGCTCCATCTTCTGCTTGGAGTAGTCGAAGCGCAGCTGGGAGATTCGCTTCGAGATCTGGATGGTGGTCACATCGATCAGCTGCTGCAGCTCCATGGCCATCTGGTGGAGGCCCTCCCCACGCCGCTCCTTGCTGCGGTAGTCGGGATCGAAGCGGTTGTAGAAGCACTGATACCGCTTCACCATGCTCAGCAGCTTGGCCGTCGAGGTGTCGTTCCAAATGGCCGAGAAGCGGCGGCGATACGAGGTTTCCTGCTTGGGATAAGAGTGGGGTTATTGATGCTACCCAACCCTGGCTGGGTGGACTCACCTTCACCACGGCATCGGACATCTTGTCGTTGTAGCTGTAGACCTCGTTGAGGAAGTGCAGCTCCTTGAAGTACCACAGCGTGCTGATGTTGGTCTTCTCCAGGGCCATCCGATTGCACTCGCGCTTGTACACCGTCCGCAGGTTGTCCCACTTCCGCGTGATGGCATCCTTGGCCAGCGAGATGTTGAAGCGGCTCTTGAACTCCAGCACGATCCAGTCGAGGAAGCGGGCACGCTTCACCCGATCCCGGAACTGCGGATTGCCATGGTCCCAGAGGAAGGGGTTGCGCTTGTACGACTGGATGAGGAACTTGATCATCTTGCGGTCCTTGATGTGCATCGTCACCTCGCCCACGCGCTTTAATTAAAGGGGAAAATGAAGAGAAATTAATTAAATAACTTTCAAGAGCATATTTTAGTAGAGCTGTAAAACTATCGCCGATACTATCGATATTATCGATGATGCTGTGCTCCGGGTCACCATCGATTGCTTTTTTCTACCATCGATACATCGCGTTAGCAGAAAATCGGTGAATTCGAATAAAATGTATGTAAATTCTATATAGACGGTAATGTGATTGAATTTAATTGTATTTTTTTTGTTTAATACATGAAATCTTTTATAAATTATGCAATTTAAATTGGTTTGTTTAAGCAAAGTAAATTTTTGTAAGCCCATTTTATTATGTAGTATCGATAGTATCGATATTATCGATGGTTTGGATTATCTCTATCAAAAATATCGATGTTTTTACAGCTATATTTTTTAGTACTTTTTTCAAGGATTTAAGGGTTTATATACATCTCCTCTTGCTAATAGGCTTTGTCACAACACTCACCCCCAGCAGGGACTCCTCCACGAGATCGTCGTAGCTGAGAAAGTCAGAGTCCAGGCACAGCTGGCTCGGCTCGAAGGGCTCCCCGTAGTCCATGTACTCCGCCGAGTTGTCGTCCATGTAGTTGTCCAAATCCGCGCCGTACTCGTCCGTGAAGGAGTCGTCGCCGCCATCGCCATCGCCGTCAAGTGGCGTCTCGTTCGACATATCCGTTTGGCGGGGCTTTGTCACCTTCATCCGCGGCCTGGGCCGGTTGCTGCTGCTGCCGCTCACCGCCGGGACATCGCTCTCGGGCAGTATGGCCTCGTCCTCGTCGGGATCAGCATTGGAATCGGTCATGTCATCATTCTCATCCTCCTCCTCGTCGGCGTCGCTGCAGGGCAAATCCTGCAGCTCCTGTTTGATGACCATCTGCGGCTCCAGCAGCGCCGTATCAGCGTCCGTCAAGTCTTCGATCTCATGGAAGTTGGGCAGCAGGTGCTCCCCATTGTCGCGATGCATTCCCGCCTCCGACAGGGACATGGGCTCGCCGAGACGCAGGCCCAGGAGAGTGCTGGCTGAATTGGAGGTGGTGCCGTCGCCGCCAGCGCCCGTTGAGGAGGAGGTAGCGGCGCCGGCGGCAGCTTCTGTGGTATTCGCCACCGACTGGTCGCCCAGATGCGCCGTCTGCATGTGGCCAATGAAGGAGTCAAAGTAGAGGAACTTCTCGCTGCAGAAGATGCAGCGCAGCGCAAAGTACTGGAAGTCCTCGGTGGCCGTCACCACCCCGCAGTCCTTGCCGCAGTGTCGGAAAATCTCCTCATCGTTGGTACGTGGATACGCCAGCACACTCATGGCGCCGCCTGCGTTCCGGGTCTCGACCGGTCCGGGGCACGCGCAAGCTCTTGAATTCTTCGGGGGACGCCTCGGGGTACGCTGCGCACGGCACTCGCTCGCTCGATTGTCCTGCTATCGCGTTCCTTTTAAATAATTATTGCCAATAAAAACTCTTCGCCGTTTTTGGTGTTGGTGTTGTTCAGTGTTGCCAGATGAAAATTTTGCTTTCCCCCTAAAAAATCCCAAATAGTCGATATTTCCCCCTAAAAAATCCGTCTTCCATTTTAGGTGATTTATAATAAAAAAAAACAACAATTTTATAGAGATTTTCTTAAACATTTTAAATCAATCGTTCCGAAAAAAAAAACCTAAACTTTTCCCTAAAATTCCCCCTAGGACATCAAAAAACCCCTAAATCTAGGGATTTTGTTTGCTTATCGGCATCGGGAGATAATGCGGCCGCGTTGCCAACTATTTGTCGGAAAAGTTGCCCCTCCTGTTAAAAAAAAGATCTGGCAGCCCCACCGCGTAAAACGTAACGTTTTGTTTACTTACGGCAATTGACTATCATTTCATTTTTGGCCATAAAATGCTCTCAGAAAACCTTAAATAATTTAATTTTTATATAATATAGAACGAAAGTCGAGTTGACACTGGAAAGAAGAGCAATTTGTATACATTAGGCATTTTATTATTTTCCTTGTCAAATAATTGTGCATTTCTTTTGCTGAATTAAGTAAAAGACGAAAATCCAGTTTAGTTCTCATATCTCTTTCCCACCATCCGCCAAAAAAAATGCATACTTTCAGGCATTTTATATTTTTTAAAATTAAAATAGCTAGGTTGGCAGCACCACCAAGCAAAGTTTTTCACCTTTTTCATCAAAGTTAACAACCTTTAACATCATTTTTGTATTTAAGTGTGACCAGCAGCAGCGGAGGAGAAAATCCGCTCGTTTTCTGACTTTCGGTTTAATAAACGGAAAACCTTGCGGGCACACTGCTCACAAGAACTAATCATTTAAAAAAAATATTTGAAGACGGCGAGTAACTTCTTTTTTTTTGGTTGCAATTCAACCTAAGGGCGCGCTTTGTTTTCGCCCAAAAACGAAATTTCGCGTGCGGTCTTAAACAAAGCAAGCAATACGGATCCAATCAGTTTGCGCGCTTTCTTCGCGGCCAAGTGAAGTGCAATAATAATAAAACGGAATTCGCAAGTCGCGCGCCTTAGTTATAGTTTAGCACGAGTGATTAATTAGTCGGGAGTGGTAGAATAAGTGATATTTCGAAGCCAAAGAAGCCGTCAAAAGGTTGCAGCGAAAGAAAAAAGCAAAGAGAGCGAGCGAGAAAAAAGTGAGTCCTGTGGGATAACTAACGGTAGTTGCCACCCCCGGCATTTACTAAGATTATTGTTGTTTTTGCGTGTGCTGCGTGTGCGAGAGTGCGTTTTTTGTTATTGTGCGGTCATTCGCTTTATTTTTGGGCGTGTGCCAAAATCTGCGAAGCCTGCGGCGAAAGGAGCAAAAAGGAGTTGTGCAGGAGAGAAAGAGAAGGAGCGAGAGAGCGGCAGAGCAACGAAGAGAGTGAGTCTGAGCCTGTTTTGTGCGGTGTAATGCACTTTTCGTGTTTACCTTTGTGTTGCAAATTACGCTCTTTCCCCTGTTATTGTTGTTGTTCCCTTTGGTTATTTGCCATTATCAGGCTTTTTTTTGCTGTTATCTCCGCAGCTCCCGTTTATTATTGTGCCTGCCTCTCGTTCTCTGCCCCCGTTGTGTCAATGTGTGTGAAAAAATCAATAAAATTCCCGTGTGCGTGGTGCGTGCTTGTGCGTTGGTGTGCGTGCAGCAGCCGGCTCTCTCTTTCGCTCTCCCAAAACTAACTGTTCCTGCAAACAGCCAGGCAGCTAGGATTAATTGTTGCTGTAAAAAAAAAAACAGAAACTTCAAATTTGCGTGAGGGGGTGCTAAGGCGGGAGGGGCCCAGATAATCTCGCGTGTTTAATTAGTTTAAAACGCGCTAATGAAACTCTGTCATCTCACTTGGTTTTTGTTGTTTGTTGTCGTTTTATTTTTGGCATTGCAACCACCAGAAACCACCACTTGGTACGCGAAAACAACAACAGCAATAGCAACAGCGAGAGAAGGTAGAGGAAGAAGACGTGGGGAAAGGGAAGGCAGAGAACCTTTAACGGGATAGAAAGGCCATAAAACAGCGATGAAAACAAACAAATATCAAGCGAAGAGATGCTGCTATGTGCGAGAAAGGGAGGGGGAGACCACTACACATAAATTCTTATTGCATAACTTGAACTTCTTCATGTTGTTGTTGTTGCTGTTGCTGTTGCTATCTTAACCCTTTAAGCGCTTTTGTTTTGCTTGCCTGCTTCGTTAATCGCCCTGCGTTCCGCTTGAATTGCTTCCTTTGCCCAATTTCGTGAACTTTTTTCTTGTAGGGCTTTTTTTTTTTTTTTGGGATCTGAGATTCCAGAATTTTGGACAATGACTCACTCACTCACGCTGGGCTGTCATAAGCGTGACTCAGAGCCATGACCCGGCCCGAGTGCGTCCTTGACAGGAAGGGGAGCGCGCGGAGATAGAAATCTCGCGAGACGCCAGAGTGGCCACTTAACGGGGCGTGGGAGGGAGATGACAGGCAGGCTGGCGAGGAGAGAGAGAGTGCGAGCAATCTCCGATTTTTTTTTTGGGAGCTTGGCGCCTATGCCGTCACTTTTGGGGCGTGGCCACCAGTATGACTTGGGCGATGAGCGCATACAGCCCAACAACAACAACAACAACCTCAGCCACTATGGAAACTCCCTCGGGAGACTGCAAAAGGCAAAAAAAGCCAAAAACAACAAAAGTGCAGGCGGAGGAGGCAAGAGCAGAAGAAGCGGAGGCAGAAGGAGAAGCTCACGAACTTGACATTGAACTGGGCTCAGGACTTCGATCTGTTCTTCCTCTCTTCCTATCTCCCTTTTCCCGCTCTTTGCACAGCATACACTGGAAACAATTAGGGGATCTCTTTCGTGTCAGTTATTATGAAATAAATATGTTTAAAGTTCCGAGGAACTCGTTTACACTCTACAGGTGCAGTGGAACCTTTTAGTAACTGGTACATATTTATAGCCAGTGATCCATTTCCCAGAAACTGTCAGGTTCCCTTATTTAAAGCTTCCATTTCCCATTTCCCATAGTGTAATATAGAGCCACAGATATTGGGGATATCTAGAGCCAGGCTCCAATGAAATGCAATGCTTTGTTGATATTATTATTATTACTAAGCTTGAATAGCCGGAATAACTTTTTTGTTATTTAAATAAACATAGTTTTTTATTTCCTCAACTGTATAAAAATAGGTAATACCAAAAATTTATCTTGATAGAATGATATAAATCAATCTATTAATTAATTTTCTATACAAAACTTAAACCAGTTTTGTGCAATTCAAGTATAAATTATACCTGGAACCTTTTAGTAACTGGTACTTATAGCCAATGATCCATTTCCTAGAAACTGTGAGGTTCCCTTATTTAAAGCTCCCATTTTCCGTTAAAATAATGTAATAAAGAGCCACAGATGTTGGGGATATCGAGAGCCAGGCTCCAAATAAATTCAATGCTTTGTTGAAAGACTTTCTTGTTATTTAAATAAACATAGTTTTTTTTTTCTTCAACTGTATAGAAATAGATATTACCATAACTTCTTGATAGAGTGATATAAATCAATATATTTAATAGTTTTCTATACAAAACTAGAACCTGTTTTGTGGAAATTAAATTCTATTTTTATTAAAAAGTCTTTAATTAGGTATTATACCTGGAACCTTTAAGTAACTGGTACGTATTTATAGCCAGTGATCCATTTCCCAGAAACCCTAAGTTTCCCTTACTTAGAGCTTCAATTTCCCGTTAAAATAATGTAACACTGACATAAAGCCACAGGTGTTGGGGATATCGAGAGCCAGACTCCAATGAAATGCAATGCTTTGTTGATATAATTATTATTATTATTAAGTCTGTGTAGCTGGAACGACTGTCTTGGTAAATAAATAAACAAAGTTTATTAATAGATATTATCATAACTTATTGGTGGAATGAGATAATTCAATCTATTTACTAATTTTATACAAAATTTTAACCTTTTTTGTGGACATTAAATTCTACATTTTTTAAAAAGTTTTTAATTAGAAATTAGTTTAGACTTCCGTTGTTATTTTCCCAAAATTTGGGCCTCTTTTAGCATTATTTTTTTCGGACACTGTGTTCTTTGGGGCCCTGCCTGATCCCAGCTCCGCCTCCTTCTTTTGTCAGCTGCTGGCAACCGAACTAGATTGTCGTCCGCCTACCCGAAAATAAAAATACAAATGGAAATAAAAATAAGACGAGGCGAGAGCAGCCTTCGAGGTGCAGAAAAGGCAGCAGCAGCACCAGGAAAAGGAGGAGTAGCTGCCCTTTTTGGGATCCCTTGTTCTGACTTTTAGATCCAGCGCGTGCGCGGCGTTACGCTCTGATAAGTGCCAACAAAAAGCATAAAAAGAGGAAGGGTTACCAGAGGGAAGATTACCAGTAAATCCGCCAAGCCAATGCCAATGTCAATGTCGAAAATCGAAGGCGCAGCCAATTTATTGGGTGCTCTTAATTTTCATGAAATTATTTGAGGCGACTCACCTTATGATATGGGCATTTTTTAAGGTGCTTATTATGGGTTTGTTGACAACAACCGAAAAACATTCCCATGTCAGAGCGAGATTCCAGCGAAATGGGAACCCGAATCGAATCCGGAGGGGAGTCTCGTGTTCCCTTCCCTCGATTCTTGTCACATTTTTTGGATTATTCGCTGACTTGGCGGAAAGTGAGAACTCGTGGAAGAGATATTCTGGGAGATATGCGTGTAGAACCGTTTGTTCAATTCTTCTGCTTGTTCTTTGTTTGCCTTTCCATCTTTTGTGCCCCCGCCAAAAGTTGTCCAAACATCACCGAACCAAATCGGTCCAAATTAGCATTAATTAAACTCCGCTGGGTTCTTCTCTTCCAAAATCTTTCAGTGTCTAACGGTTCCGTAAAACGCTGCCGCTGCTGTCTCCTCGATTCATAAAGTTTATTGCTCTAAATCTGCAAAATCTGCAATAAAATCAAATGGGGGGAAAACAATTCCCCGACGAGGGCTGCCCGAGGACTCATAAAGCTGTCAATAAAGAAGTGGCATCGGAATTGGAGCAATCTCCATTAAATCGATCGTGCTTCTCACTCAATTGAGCGCAGAATGAAGCGATGAGATAACATTCCTCGCCATACATGGATATATATACTATAGGATTGATTTATAAACACATAAGACCCTGTCTTAATTGAAATTTATGCAAATTTCTAGACTGAAGACGGTGTGGGATCAGTTCAAGATCAGCTTGAGATCATTTTCTAATAACAGAATGCTTATTTTAATATTTTTGTAATTAGTTTTGGCTGGGGATCTTGGATTTTTAAAGGAATTCTGTGGTTTTAATGGGAAATAACTTTTGTTTTATAATAATTGGAAAATTTCAACGAGGAAATACTTAAGTCAACCCTCGTTCAGATGCAAAATGCATTCCCCTCTTTTCACTGGCTCTCACCTCTCGTTAGCCCACGATCCAACTGCATTGTGGAGAAGCCCTATGACGACCCAGACAACCAGACTGAGACTCGGGGCTGTCACCCATCCCATTGCATCCCATTCCATCCATAGATACATAGATATGCAGATGCAACTACGGGATACCCGGGTTCCGGGAGCACTCGACAATTTGCCGCTGTTGTCTCAATTAATTTCGCATTCACAGCATTCACGGATAGAGAGAGACACTCGACAGAGGACAGACGACAGACGAAGCCTTCAATTGAAGCTAGACAAATCTGATTTGAATAATTGTGCACTCTCTGGATTTCTGGCAGCTTTTCCTCCTGTTTCATGTGGTTTTTGCGGTTCTTGGCAACAGCTTTTCGCTTTCTAAACGGCAGATATGGATCAGCTCAATATTGGGGGCTAGATTCTTTTATAATCGAAAGATTTAAGGAAATTGGTATTGAAATTTAATTTAAATTGAATCCAAAACATATTAATGCCAACAGCTAATGTCTAGAGAGTTCCATGCCGAAGACAGGGAGCCCTATATATTTTTCCAGGGCACTTTTCCAGTTCTTTTCGGGGCTATATTTATATAGAGATTTTTCCGTGTTTCCCCCCCCTAAGCAATTAAGTTAAAATTCTTAATTATTGCCGCTCGTGCCCTCAGGCTGGGGAGAAAGCAGAGACCCCAAAAGATGCGCTGCCGTTGACTAATTTTAGTTCCTACAGCGAGACCCTAAAACAAAGAGAATATAAGATGATATATGGTCGCGGGAAATTATGATTTGACAGCCAAAGAGCCGAAGAAGAGTTCCTCTAAAACTTCAAAGGGGGGCAGCGAGTGTTTCTCCGGCGATCAACATAAATCACTTGAGATATTAAAGTGCAATCGATACAATTTTAGCGACAATCGACAGACATTTCCCCATCTAGGGTCCCCTCACATCACATCCCATGCCAACCCACTCCCATTTCTGGTCCCATTTCCATTTCCATGCTCCCATCTCCTACTCCCATCGCTCGAGTGGCAGAAGCAGGAAGCGAACTAAATATAAATCCAAGTCAGGGCCAGGCCACCATATGTGGGTTGTGGAATGGCATGGTCGCAGGCGGGGCAGGCACACACAGTCTCCTCTACAAGGCGGAGATGCTGGTCTCGGTCTCGCGTTCGCATGACCAAAAGGCATCACGATGTGAACAACCAGAGGGCTAAAGGGGATGCGGGGCTGTAGGATGTCCATTAAATTATTGCCACGATCTATTAGCAGGCGAGGACGAAGACGACGACGACGACGACGACGAGGGTGGACCCAGAGAGATGCGTCCGAGTGGCGTGCCTAAAAATAGAAGCTGCAGCCGCCGTTTGGAATCCCAGATCAGCGTCTGGCGTTGAAAGGCCCAAAAGCGCCGAGCAATTGCGTAAACATCTGAGGAAATAACATATATAACATGAGAAGCAAGGACATTAAGGCGCCCCTTTACCTATATAACTACTTATTTTAGATATTAGTAAGAAATTAAGGAAATGGAAGAGTTCCTGGGCTTTTTATAGGGTTCCCAAAGACGGCTTTCTTGGGCCACTTTATTTATTGGGAATAAATCTGCCATAAAGTAAAGTAAACGTGCAAGTAAAGTAAACTCTTCTACCTACAATTTCCCCTTCTGCCTATCATCACCTGCCTTCCTTGGGGATCTCCTCTGCCGACATTGATTTCTCTGACATGCAAAAATCAATCTAAAACTGAATCTGACATTGAATATGGAAGGCAGAGCAGGGATGGGCAGCAATTTCTGTGCAATTAGTTGTCCGTGAGAGTTATTTGCATAGGATCGATCGTGTGTGCGTGTGATTGATTGCAATTGGAGTGATGGAGGCATCTGAGGAGAGGTTATCAATTGATACCGAAGGATGGCAGACACAAACACGACTCGAATGCCACAGAACGAAGATCAATTGCCCATAATGACAGGGCTGCGCCAATTAAAGCCCTTTGAGCTTTGATTTGCTAGCAAACTCGGCTATTTATTATTAAAAATAACAACTATCAAAAGTAATTTGACTTCTTATAAAAGCTCCATTTAATCTATAGAAACTGGCTAATCATCATTAAATATCTACTTATGAATATATTTTTAATTCTTATAAGGCTGATTTATGGAGATAATTCATTTACAATGCAGAAACTGGCTAATCATCATCACAAATGCTGCACACATCCTTTAATTATTAAGCCACACTATAAACCTTAATTTATACAAAGGTTTAGTGTCCCTTAAAGGTGAATTTATGGTGGCACTTATCTTTATCTGCAGATAAATTCATATTGCACAGCTAGGATAGCTTCCCTTGGCTCCTTTACCTGGTGCTCCGCGTCTGTTCCCGGAATATTTCGCATTCGACTGTTATCCAGACTGTTTTTGTGTGCCCATTGCCTTTATCGGATCCGCAAATATTTGCTCATTTGGTCCAAAGGGGTAACCAGGCGCAATCTTATCTCATCGCCAATGTTTGAGCTGCCATGTGAAAGGTTTTTTTTTGCATATTTCTTTTTTTAGGCCGCGATTTGCATTTGTCTTTTGCGTGGTGCACACAAAACAATTTTAGCAGATGAGTCGAAGGTCTCAGTAGGTGGTATTAGGTTTAGTATTGTATACTAGATTTTATTTGTTAAATAAATAAAAATTCTAACTCTTCTTTTTTTGCTTTTATATTATTTTAATCTTTGAATATATTCTTGAACTTGGTTCTTGGCAATTTGCATTTGAAATTAATTAATTTAACTTGAAAAAGAGGTTTTATTAAAGTAAATATAACATTTATGTAGAAAAAGGTCAATTTAATATTGCTAAAAATATTTATAATATTTATAAAACATTTTATAATTGAAATTAATTATATATTCATTTGAAATTAGGGAAAATTAGATCTCATTTTATGAGAATAAATATACCAAAATTTGTTTTTGCTTTTGTGGCAATTTTTTTGCCAGCTTCTCTGGCTTTGTTGGTTTGTTAATGAAGGGTTAAGGAGTAAAGGGAGTGGATGCAGTGTGTGTGTCATTGACACTAACAAGGCAACTCCGCCAGGATGCAGCTCCGAACTTCAAACAAGCCCAATGACCTTTTCCCAGACACACACTCACCCACGCCGCCCTCGATGGTGATGATGCAGTGTTGCACCCTCCACTTTTTCAGGGGCGTGGTCACGGGGGAAGGGCATGCACATGGCCAGATGCGGGTCGTCAGGGTCAATGTCTGCCGTTGCAGTTGCCGTGGCAGTGGCAGTAATAGAGTGACAGCCTGCAGGAAGACAAATGCAAATGTTATGACAGCATCCAAAGCAAACATACAGGCCAGCTTCCCTACATAGATCTTAGACAGGTCTGGGAATACAACTAACATAGTGGTGAGGTTGCTGAGGGTTCCGAGTTAAAAAAAGAAGAGGTTTTCCCTTAAAATATCTTTGTTAAACTGAAAGAATGAAATAATATTAAGTAGTAATTTCAAACTATAATACATACATATATAAAATATAATTAAATATATATCAAATTTTCATATATTTTCATGCCGAATAACGCCTGTCGCCAGACACAACATGTGTATTTTGCTCGATAATTTGGGGTAGGCCTTCCATCTATTTCCCCTCGGGGCCTCCATCTCCGACCCTGGATCTCTCGTGCGCTTCAATTGAATTGCCACTGATTGAACTAGATGTTCGTTCGTTGTGTGTGTTTATTGATGCCGTTCTCTGTTTCTTGTTATTATATATTTTTACCACCGCTTTGTTGGGTCTTCAGTCTTCTGTTTTTCGGGCCCCTGAGGCACTTTCCCTGCGCAGACAAAGGCACTCAGCGCCAGCACTCGATATAGTCACTACTTACTGGCCCGGCACTCGAAGATCGTCGCCAAAGACGCACCGATTGAGGCTCGAGTGGGTCATTTGGATGAGTGGTTAGGCGCAGATGGAGATACAAGTGGGGACCAGCAAACAGCTGGTGAGTTTTGGGTTAACTAAGGCTTAGTTTGGGCCAAAAAGTATGCTTTAATAATATATAAATGGCCCCTAAAAGTGAGGGTTTTTCTAAAAAATATATTACTTTTTTAAGACTTTAAGTTTGAATAATTTTTTTTTGAAAAAGGTATTGAGAATTATAAAAACTCTTCTCTGTAATGTTGGAACTTTAAACTAGATCTTAAGACTGACATATCTCCTTCATCTCTTTCTCGCCTGTTATTTTATTCATTGTTCTTGTCTTTTTTGTTCTTGCAGACACACCAGCCCACTCCCGCCCCACTTGGGGGTTCATGCCAAAGTCAATGGTTAACAGTAGACACTGCCATTGGAGGAACCAGAGCCACAACGAAGGTAAGTCGTAAGAGTCTGTCCTGGGGGGAACAAGGACTTCGCCTGGGAAGGATTGATTGCATTGTCCTCCTCAAGGAGGTGACAAAGCCAATGTCCTCTGTCCGCTCCTGCTGTTCCTGCCTGATTTGCTTTAGCAATTTCTAGGACTTCCACAGGAACTCAAGTTCAAAGCTAAAGTACACAAATAAAAAATTACCAAAATTTAAGTAATATTTTTATGAAATTTAAAGAAATCAAAAGCTGCTGACAGCTGCTGAGGTTATTTTACAATGGTCACTTATCCAGCAGGCTCCTTTCCTCTTGATTTTCTTATCTTCACCTTCTTTGTCTAGAAATTGTGTAGATTTTCCCACTGTGTAGGCCACAAAAGCAACCCTTTTGGGGAATTACCTCTTCCCTCTACCTCAGCCACTGCCACTTTTCCTATGCCTTCAAGGAAAACCGAGGGCAAAGCTCTCGAGCGGAGCTGATGAAGTGTGTGCTCTCTGGGTGTCGCGCCCCTGTTTTCCGGATCCCCGTTTCAAGTTCGCATTGTACCCAGTGGCAGCTAGCTCACCCCTGAAAGTAGACTTGGCTTTGGGAAGTCAACCGGCGACAGCCCACAAGTATGCATTGTTTTTTATACCTTCCAAGTCAACGTGGGACATCGCTTGGAGCTGGAGCTGGAGCTGCTTTAATCGATCGATTGATTAGCATCTGAATGCTAATTGAGGCAATTCTCCCGCAAAGTCTTTATCTCAAGCGATGGATCTTTGCCAAGCGAAAGTTCTCCAATTCCGGCGATGTTTGGCTATTGGACACCTAAAAACAATGCTCAATCCCCGATTTGGCGGCAGTTTAAAAATATCAAAAATTCATAGCTCTATAAAGAAAAGGAGTCAAAATGCATTCGTTGATTTTATTCGTTTAATATTGTAATCTTTTGGCTGAAAGAAGCTTTATTTTGGGTCAAATCAAGACGGTTTCCGAAAGATATTCACAGTCTTTGGCTTGCAAATTTCAGGTTTTAATTTAATGCGGTCTTAAACTTAATCTTTTTTATATTTTTTTTGTGTATAAATATGTGTAGTTTATATTAATTAAAGGCAATTCATGATATATGGTAGACATTTATGGGTTTTTGTATGGGATATGTCATTAAAAACACTTTTAAAGGCCTTGAATAGTAAAGAATATATTCTTAATGTTCTTTATTATTATTTATCTTTTTTTTATATAAAAGCAGGCCTATCTTATTTTTTAATTGCATAATCTGGCCAAACGAGATAAATGAATATTTGTGGTGTGCCATAAATTCGGGAACAAGCTCAATTTAGGCTTCTGTGAAGTGTAACTCGTTCTGGAGAATTCTTGGCCAGAGGCAGGGGAAGCAGGAGCACTTCGGGATGCCGCAATCGCTGTGGTGCAATCGGTGCCACTGCTGCTCCGCTCGACGCACTGCTCCTCCTCGGCTCCTTCACACTCAGAGTTCAAGCGGAGCCACGCGGCGAGGTTGCCACACATTCGCTTGTTCGTTCAGCGGTTTTGTGTTGGCTCGTTTTGCGTAACTCGTTTCCCTCTGCACAGAACCAAATTGATGTCAAATCCCAGGGGATACTCTGTAGTCTAAAATTAATAATATAATAATATAGGAGCAGGGATACATGATTATATTTAAAAGATCATATTAAGAACAGCCCTTGAGTCTCATATCTTACCATATAAAATGAATATCTGGGATTTAAAGTCTCATTACTAACGAGATTTTAAGTTAAACCTAAGTTTTAGAGTTCAATTAATTTAATTTTAAAAATATTTAGTGGAACAAGTTGAAATTCCCTTAAATTACGACCCATTTAATCATCATTTGTGACTGCTTTTCTTGCCGTGTGTGCCTGCCTTCCCAACGTGGCCCAAAAAAACACGTTCTCGCTCAACGGATCCGTTGGCCAAATTAACAACAAAGCAAAAATGTTGCCCGCTGCCAAAGATGCAACTGTTGCAGCTTCAAATGTTGCAAATGTTGCGAGCTTAACAAGAAGTCTGGTCTCGGGACAGGAATACAGGGAGAGAGAGAGAGACACCAGGGGAGCGGGATTCATGTTCCATTCCCCAGTTCGAGTTCCAGTCCAAGTCTGGGTACTTGCCAGGGGGCTCCAGGTTGGAAATGTGTCAACAGTGGTCGCTGGACACGGTCCGTTGCGGATTAGCGGATAATCCCAGTCCCCTCCGCCACCCTGTACTCTTTGCTTGTCGAACAAATGTCAGGAAGATGGAACTGCAGATCGTAAAAGGTCTTTTGCAGATACTGCTACGACTATAAGATACAAGGAAAAGCCACTCTTGGTTGGTTCCATGTGTGTTTAATATTTTTAACTATCTGCAAGAAGTTTTAATCAAGGTTTTAATGGTATTTTACAAAGGAAAAACAGTTGCCTAGTTATGGATGTTTATTTTTTATTATCCGGTACTAAAGGGTATTATAACTTGGCATCATTAAAAATGTGATTTAGCCAGAACATTAAGAAATACAATTTAGCCATATCCGTTTTGTCAGTATTAACACTTAGATGTTCAGGACTGCAAGCTCTTAGAGCTACAAAAACTTGTTAAGACGATTCTTAGATAAAATTAAATTACAAAATATTGAAATAAATAAAATACAAGCTTTTTTATATTTTTCTATAAAATCAGATAAGCTTTTAGTTAGTCTTAATTCTTAACTCCATGGAACCAGATCTTTTGAAGTTGAAACTGAGTTAAAGTTCCATTTTTCAGATCTGTCGGAATGCGAACTGAGTTTCAATGACAGTCTCATCCTCCAGCTCTTCCCGCCGCACGCACGGAAGAGGAGGCAACCGCCAACGCGGATAAATATTTTTCATAAATATTTAAAGCAAATATTCATGTGTTTACTATTGACGCTGATTGTTCGCTGGCTGGCAGTGGCTCTCATTGATTTTAATTAGGTGCCAGAGCGAGCCAGGCCGGATCGTGGGTGTGTTTGGCCAACGGCTTAATTGCAATCATCTGGGATTTGTGTCCACGGCTCGGGCTTAGGCCTCTGCTTTTGTTTTTTGGCCATATCCGATGGCTAATTAGCAGCGTTTTAATTTTGTTTCTGACCAAATATGGGGATCATTAGTGATAGGGTTGGTAGCGCTTCTTCTTTTTACACTTGTCAAAGGGTTTTATTACTTTGTGAAGAAGTTAGCACCGTAAAAGTAAAGTAAAAGTAATTCAATGGGTTGTTATATCCAATATAAAATAAAAAAAGCATGCTTTTTGAAGCGTTTTCTTGCTTAATTTGCAAATAATAAAGCCACAAGAGAAGTTAGCAACGTAATAGAGGTGATAAATTCCTTAAAAGTAATGTAAGGCGCTGTTATATCCACAACAGAGCCTGTTCTGCCCACAATAAGCGTTGTTATGTTAGAAAAGCATGCTTTTAGAAGCCTATTCTTGCTTTTTTGCTACAATTGCTACAAGAGAAGTTAGCAACTTAGTAGAGATGATAAATTCCTTGAAAGCAATAAAAGGCGCTGTTATGACCACAGCAGTAGCTGTTATACCCACAGCAGTGGCGGCTTTACCCAATCTGAGTTAGAAAAGCATGCTTTTAGAAGCATTTTCTAGCTGAATTTGCCAATAAAATTGCTTATAAGCAAGGGTATTAGATGCCCAAGTTAAATATATTATTTTTTCTACTAGCTGATTTACATGGAAGTTTAGAGAGAAGTTTAGACTTTTCCTTAGCACTTTTTAGAAAGCTCCGTGAAGTGTCTTTGCCTGAATGCAGGTATCAAACAAAGGCCTCCAACCAAGCCCAAGCCCAATACGAATCCGAATCCGAATCAGAGTCCAAATGCTAGCCCAAGACCGAACCAGTGCTGTAGGTCAAGGCTGGGCGCGGCGGGCGTTCCGAGTGCGTTACTTTTGAGGCGGACATGTCTCGTACGTGACGTCTGCCGCGGCACTTACAGTTACACAGGTAACTTGCAGGTGAAAGCCCACAGAGAGAGAGAGGTGGAGAACTACATACTCCCGCCGCAGCCATTAAACTTGGACTGGACACCACCGCCAGTTCGAGTGCGAGTTAAAGATCTCGTTGAGGCAATTTGATTTGTGGCCACAGTCCGCGCCCTGCCATTTTTTCGATGAGTAAATCTTCTTCTGCCTAGAAAGTAGCTCTGCAGACGGGATGGGGACACACATGCTGCACTTGGCCTGATGGGAAAATGCTGGCTCAGCACGTAGAAAATGGGAAGATTCGCCGGTTGCAGCTGCAGCTGCTGAGAGCGTTCTACGCTTTTTTCTGGGAAAGAGATTTTCGGGCATGGGAATAATTGTACCTGATCTGGGGTGCATATGGAAAGTATTTTATAGCGAGAAGAAAGTCTGGTAAATAATATTCATTTATTTTAAATTAATTTAGGAAACCTTTTCCCTTTACTATAAATATTTATGCTAAATCAGCATCTTTAATAATACTTCTATACTTTTTCAGCAGAATTTTCAAACTTGTCTCAAAACAGGCGACTCTCGACTGACTTCTATCCATTTTGATCTATTTTTCCCTTTATTTCCTTAATTATTTAGGAAACTTTAATCCTAATCTTTTTTTTTAAGGTCTAACCGACTTAATTTCTCATACGTAAATTAAGACTCAATTTTCTGCCAAGATCACACACAGATCTTATTGTACAGCAGGTTGTCCATGTTTCGATCGATACCACATCGATTCTCATCAGTGAACTTTGCTGTGTGAACAACTACCAACATCCTACTCTGTATATATTACAATTACATTACAAATTATAAATTTAATACACTTAATAAATATTTTTAAAAGCTTTCTTACCAGAATTTCCTCTGACTCTCGACTGGCTTCTTTCCATTTTCATCTCTATCTCTCTCTTATACATTTTGGTCTGCGGTCGTTTAACAAATTAATTGTTACGCTTTTTAAATGTTAATCAAAACACAGGCAACCATAAAATTATTAACCATACAACAAGCACACACACACAACACACACGCACAGCAACCCACACTCGTGCATATTTAGTGTTCGCAGCGATTTTTGTTGCTGCTGCTAACTATTTTGGTTATTTTTTCGGAACGCCTTTGAACGTTATTTACGAGCAACTTAACTTTATTATAATTCAAATTTTATTTCCCTCCGAAGCTGTGTGTGCAAAAATCGTTGTATAGAAATTTGTACGTCCTCCGACGGGCTTCGACTAAGACAACCGAGACAAAATCGAAGAAAGATGGAAAAATAGAGGTGAAAGAGTAGGAAATTAATTGATGGGAATTTCTTTTTGGCCTTTTAGTCGGCGAAGATGGCTTGGACTGGGCTATGGCTCGCTGACCATCGCTCGGCTGCCGGTCTTTGGGTCGTTTTACATATTCAAATAGAAATCGAAAGCGTTTGATTTTTGATTTCCCCCTACCTCCTCTAAGACTCGCTTCTAATTTGCTGGCAGAAGAAACAATGCCTTTGTCCCGCTGCGATTACGTAAAGATACACACACTCGCCGAGTATCGGAGATTGAAAAGAAATTAAATGGAAGTCCCATCGGCGACTGGCTTTGTTTTTGGTGGGGCAGGTTTAATGTGTGCTGACCAGCGTCCAATTTCTTTGGCTTTTAGCTTTAGCGAAATTAAGTAATACATTTTTTCTGTAGTTCGTGTGCCTAACGGTGCGGATGAGTGATTTAATGTCCCCAAACACAGCGTGAGAAGCGGCTGATCGAGAGAGTTTGGTGGGTTAACTATTGGGGATTTCTGCAAATAAATAAATTAACAAGTGCTAACGAGTGGTAAAAAGTGGGTAAAAGTGTCACAAAAAAAAACTGAAAGGGTTTAAGAGATCATAATCAAATAATTATTAAAAAAAGGAGATACATATGCAAAGATTTAGTGGAATAGTAAAAGAACGGAAAGAATAAACTCTACAAAATAAAGAGCATTCATAGAAATGACTTAAAAATATTCCTATAATTATTGAAAACAATTAAAACAAATAATATAGATTTTATAATGAAAATAAATACAGCTCTCAGTCCAATAAATATCACATTATCGATAATTACTATCGATGATTCACTCTGCTTTATTACAACAAGATTTATCGATAACCGCCTCGATTAGAGGCAATGGCATTGAAGTGCCCATAAAAACCAGATGAAATTATTATTTTCCCACCTGTAGAAGCCCCGCTCATCCCGCATTGACACATTTCGATGGCCCCAAAAAAAAGATGTATAAAAAAAATGAAAAAAAAAAAAAAAAAAAACAGCAATCGGCCGTAACAATAACAATTACAGCGATAACAACTGGTCAACAACTGGAATGATTACCCGAAAAATCGACAACAAAAGGCACTGCAATGCTCGATGCTTGCTGCTCGATGCCTGACTCTGAGTAGACATTTCACGCACTCACGTTTTTTAATGCAATCCCCCTGGAAAACCGCAGTCGAAGAGCCATAGCCACAGCCCTCCCATATTTCTCGGCACATAAATATATATTTATTTTTACGACCGCAGAGAGCAGCCGTCTTCTTTTTTTTTTATAACATTTTCCCCTGCCACAGTCGGCGCTGCTTCTGCTGCTGGGGCATTAATATCACGGCTTGTCGACAATTAAAACAGCTGAAAATAAAACAATTCAAGTTTTTAGCGCTAACTTAAAAATAAGGGGGAAGGGCAAATGGAAAGGGAAATGGCAGAGGCAAAGGGTTATGCCTAACAAGGCTCTTTTTCTCATTAGAATGGCATTTGTTAGAGTAAAAAATATAACTAATAAAATAAAAATAGCAAACGATTTTTTTCTAATCCAAAACAAATGGTTGTGACTAAAAAAATACCTATTTAACGCTAAAAAGGCTACATTTAGCTTTAAATTTACAATTTGGCAGCACTGGTTGAGTGTAAACATTCTGAGTATACTGTCCGTGTGCTGGCAGAGGCTCGACGCTGTTCTAATGCATTTTTTCCCCATCAATTTACGATCCATTTACGGCCCTTTGGCTAAGGTTTTTTTGTATTTATTTTCCATTTTTAATCGCACTCCCTTTAATGGCGAATTAAAAACAAAAATAAAGCACAAAAGCAAGAGGTGTACATTTCAGCGTTCGTCCGATGATGTCAACTAGATAAACTTTTACTTGCTGGCTGGGTTGCGCCCCCTTAAAATGTTTATTGGCAAACTGGCGATGGCAACACTTAAAAAAAGTTAAATAAACACAAATTTAATTTTTATTTTGACTTTTATTTGTATTTTTTCTGAGCTTGAGCTTGAGTCATTCAACCCTGCCGAACTTTCATATGGGAAGAGCGCTGCTAGCGACGGCGACTTTCTTCGAAAAATTTGAAATACTCATCCGCAATCCCCAATCCGCAATCCACAATTTACCAGCAACTCCCCCCGATCGCAGCCGGGCTCCACACGCCCCTTTTGGGTGGGTGAAACCAACCGATATTAGCTGAGTGGAATAGTTAATTAAGGCAATACGCGCCGCGCCGCGCCGCGCTGCGCTGCCATATGCTAATGTCACCCGAATGTGCATATCAATTTGTCAGTCTTGGCCAAAGCCAAGAAAGCCAAGAAATCCGTAAGCCGCCAACCGCCAGCCGCAAGCCGCAAGCCGGAAAGAGCCAGGCCAAGTGACGGATGTGTGTGCGGATGATCGTCCATAATTATTGGCGGCAGACTTGTCGTCGTTTTTGATGGTTGATTATTTTAGAATTAACTTTCCATATTTTCCTGGCAGTTTAATCAATTTTAATTAATTTCTTGTAATCAGAAGTTGTGGGATATTTGATATTATATTAAATGATTTAATAATATATTCCTTGGCTCCTGTAATTTCTATATAAATATTTAATAAAACCAGGGACTCCTCAAGCTTAATATTTTCCAAATACTATGCAAAAATTAACAAATTAACCTAAATGTAAGCAATTAATACGACTTCTTGAATTTTAAACCTTTAACATATTCATTTGATATGTATTAAATAATAAAATAATTTTTATTTAAATATTAAATAAGACCAAAGACTCCTTAAGCTTAATATCTAGTCAAAAAGTTCAAATTTACCCAAATCTAAACTCTTAATACAACTTAAATTTAAAACCTTTAACTATATTTATTCTTAGCTATAATAAACCATAGTAAATAAATTTAGAAGCTTAAAACTCCTACTAACTTCAATAATTGCATATCCTGGCCCATGCAAGTTCGTTGCCTAAGTCTTTCGTTTTACCACATGAACTCTGCCGCCTGCAGATGAACCGAATATCAGATTTAGCTGCTATTCTCTCACCTGGCAGTCACCACTTGACATGCCCAGGGCGTGCCTGAAGAGATGATGATGGTGACGGGGACAAGGACGGCCTTTAACTTATTCCAGGCAGGTGCGAACGCGTACAAATTGTTTGTTTATTTCCCCCATTTCGAGGCGATTTCTTCCCGGCAAGAATATCAAGAAGGCGGTGGTGAGTGGTGCTTTCTAGTGAAATTGAAAACGTATTTAATAATAAACAGAAGCAAACCTCACAGAGTTTCACTTTCAACCGCCTCTTTGGCTGGGCATAAATCACACATTTCACAAGCAACTAGATGGAGATAAATGCATCCAGAGAGCCAGGGGAATGGGAATGGGTTTGGGTTTGGGATTGGGACTAGGTATAAGGGCAAGGCAAATCTGATTAGGTTTGGTTGGAAAATGAAATGGGTTCTTTGAATGATTGCAGCTCATCTCCAGCTCACGTTTTCTTGGCCAATCCATAAAAAGCCGCTAATGGGAAATTATGTCTGGGCCGCCGCGCATAATGGCCAAAGTAATTGCGATCGAAGCGTGTTGGCTTTCGCCGGGATGAGTTGGCACTACGCCCATCGAAAGGTGCATTCCCATGGATGGAAATCGAAATGGAAGTGTGTTTGGATCGGTTTGGGAAGATTGCATTAATCTATGGGTCTTTGGGTCCTATGACTATGACGGATTTCAACTAATTTGTACCTCTCTCTCCTCTCTATTTGCAGCCAAAGACTAAAGACTAAGCCCCAGCCGAACAACAACGAAGCCAATTAACAGGTGAGTAAAAAGCGTACGCCTCTTGTCTCACCTTTTGCGGGTTCGTTGCCCAAGTGCCAATAGCTAAGCCACTTCTTCACTCGGTCTGTAACGGCCAAAATCAGTCATCAAGTCAGACCAAATGCCAGGCAAAAATATATAGAAAAAATAAAAAAAAAGTGTCAAGTTTGGGGGGTATAAAAATACCCTTTAGAAAATACCCCTTACCTTCAGAAAATAAATTGGGTTAGAGGTTTACAAATAAGTAATAGCCTTGGAAATCTAAATAATTTGGAAAGTTTTTAAAGACCTATGACAATGATTTTATTTATTATAATCACACAGAGAGAATTATGGCATCCGAAAATTGAGAATCCGCGTTCTCAAATACGTACTATTCTCATTTTGAGTACGGTTTTTCTTATTTTAAGTCAATTTTTGCTTAAAAATTGTCTCTGTGCACTAATGAGATTAGGCAACACATTTTATGTAGATATTTTATTTATTTCTTGTTCATTTACTTTTATATTACTTATTTTACCATAATTTAAATATGTTTTAAAACGTACTTAACTGAAAATAATTTTAGTTCTTGCTTGGAATTCGTTTCTAAGTTATTAAAACTCAAAGTTAAAATAATGTAAACAATAAATACCCTAAGTATTACAGGGTACTCTCCATCAGAGCCACAAAAGCAGATGAAGAACGGTTGCCAACCACAAAAAATCTGTCATCGGCAGCGCGCAATTGAATGACCGCCAATACTCTCGGTGTTGTTGTGTTTTTTTGGCGATCCGAGTAATAGCCACAACAATATTGTCTTTAACAAGGACCGTTACATAAAAAAAGAGGCGAGAATTTACACAGGGGCCATGATATTCGTTTTCTTAATTTTACTACTTCTTTTTTTTCTTGCATGACACTTGCAAAAATCACAGACAAAAAGCCAACTTTAGTTGTGACGACCTTAAATTGTTTGCTGACTTTGGCTTGGGCTTTGGGCCCACGATTGCCAAAGTTATTGCCTTACAAAAAGCCATAGCCATAGCTATAGCTTATATATATATGCTCGTGTTTCTGAATAACTCATTGTGCACGACGATTGTCGGTTGTATTTGTGGCTGATTCGCCAGAGCTAATTAAGTTGTTCGATTATATATTTGCCAGCTCTCTGGTTTGTTTGTTTTGGCTAATGCACTGTTACTTTGTTGCATTATTACACTTTACACTATTATTACACTAAACTATGCGATCAAAATTCCTTTCTCTTTGTTGCGCACTCACTTGGTTGGCTTTTAATAACTTCAAATACATTTTCTCCCTGATTTTGGTTGGGGAATCTATATTTGTTATGTGTTATGTGTCTAGAAAAAAACCTGATAATGCTTCCCCTTTGGTTTTAAATAATATTTAACTTAATTTTGTGACTTTTCTACACCTTCGACTGCTTACAAATCGGTTTCCATTAGCTGTGTGTCTTCTCAAGTTTCACCGTTGGCCGCCGTTTTCGTGACTTTTCAGCGCAAAAAGTGTCATAGCAATTAACTGTACGGTTTTTCGATCCCCAATTCCACCCCCAAGAGAGATCAGGTGTCACAAGCACGAGTACTTGGAGTGCTGCCCTTGTTTTCATCATAATTCCATATGGAATGCCTTCCCCTAGACGCAGTTACACTGTAAAAATTCAGAAAGGCACTTAAAAATGTACAGAAATATTTTGGAAAAGAATTTTAAAGCGGAATTTAAAGAAGGTTGAAGGAAAGGAAAGCGTGCTTCCTGATTCAATTAAATTTATATGTAGGACTTGTATTTGTTTGAGTTAAAAATATAACTAAGGGTTAGATATCATAAGAAAAAAGGAAACTTTTTCTATTATATAACAAATATCTAAAAAAAATACCGTTTAAAGGTAAAAAGGCTAGATTTAGCTTTAAATATACACTTTATCAGCACTGGTAGAGTGTAAACATTGTGCGTATGCTATCCGTGTGCCGGCAGGGGTTAGTCAGAGAAATTCGATGATGATGACCGTGGGCGACGCTGCTTTAAAATATTAATTTAAAAAAGCGTTTAACGGTTTCTGTCAAATAGCTTAGGTTTTTATACTTGCAGATCATGTAATTATAATAAGGAACTTCACATGATTATTTTAGGGAACCCTTTAAAGGAACACTACTAAGGCTGGAAGTAAGGAAGCATGATTTTTGGCTGAGGAATAAGGATAAAGAACTTAACCTAAGATTTATAACTCCTTGATGGCCCTTAAACTTATCTTTCACTCACCAAGCTCAAGCACTCAAGCTAAGACCAATGTTTTGGAGGTTGTCAGCTTCCCTCATCAGTTAATTTTTGCCATTAAGTACTTGTTTTTAAGTGTAGAACCCACCCTAGCTATGTTTTTTTGCTCGGTGCATTCAAGCCACCCACCGAAAACGCCACCCACAAGACGGCCCCAATCCGCGGGCCAAGGCAAGCGGCGAGCGGTGAGCGGTGGAGCGCCGAGCGGGACTGGGACACAGTGGCGTCTGTGGCATTAGGTTCAGCTGGAGCAGCCGGTTTCGCGGCTAGTGCTCTCTCTCTGCCTCAGTGTGTGCTCTCCACTCTGTCGGCTCTCTTTCGGCACCTGTCGCCGCGACTCTGTCTTTGCCAACTTCTTCGGCTCGCGACGGGTTCGTCCGCTGCCGACGTCGCCGCTAGCCGCTTTCTGGCCAGGCTGAAGCCATCGCCGCTGTGGGCACGTCTTGAGCCCGCCGACTTGGAGCGCTGCGTTCAATGCGCTGCCAGCCGTCGATAAGAACGCACGCGAAAGGCTGACTCTGAGACTAGAGCTCAAACTTAAACTGACACTAAAACTGGAGGCAAAAACTGAGCTAACAAATCAAGATCGAAAAATTGGAAAACGCGCGCGCGTGTGTTTTTCTTCGAGCGGCGCCGCGAACTATAAAAATACGAATTGAAATAAAATAATAAACATTTTTTTGATTAATTTTTTTATTGTCGCAGACAGAGGTAGTGTGTGTGTGTGTTGTGTGTGCGGTGTGGTGCGTGATGTGTGCGAATCTGCAAAAGCTATAGTTCTACGATCCAGTCGCCATGTCGGCCAAGAACCAAATGAGTGTCTTCATGGAGAAGATTAACACGGTGAGTTGATGGACATTTGAGATCTCTGCAAATCTGCAAACTGGCAGATGTCAGGGCTGCCTGCCAGGGACTATATATATCTATATATATTGCTCTCTGTGGGTCTCTGGGTCGCGATCCAGTTGAACCTCGAACGAGTGCATCTTTCACACGAATTAGCCTCGGTTAATGCGGCATTACGAAGTTGGATTGCAGCTGCACAGGCAAAAATCTGTAGTAAAGAGATGGAAATAAGAGAAAATAGATATTAGAGGGTTGTCTTGAAATGGTTACTTAGACTGTTTATGGGGTAAAGGTTATTCATTTTGAGTAATATTGAAAATAGGGATTTAAAACATTTTTAAGTCTAAATGTTTAAACATATGAATCATGATTTGCTTGTAACTTTTTAGGGCTTTTATTTTTGTCTAGAAAAAAAAAGAACTTGACATTTTTAAGCTCATTAAAAATAATATCATCTGGACTTTAATTGCTATTATTCGAGATATGAAATGAGATTGTTATGGGTCTTAAACAAGATATTATTAATGATATTTTTATGGGCTTTATTATAATTATTTTTCAAGATATTGAAGGTGTTCAAGATATTATACTATTCTTATAGGTTTATAGGTTTTTTACTACCATTTAATAATATGTTTTAATATAGGCATTATTATAGTATTTTTATAGATTTTATTATTGGTATTATTATATACTTAGATATACATTTTACTAAAAGTTATTGGAACTCATTTATAAATGTCATATTCTGGGTTAACAATCACAACTTAGGTGACTTAGTATTTCGTATAGAATAACTATATGTAAATAAGTCATTAAGTTAAGGGAATTATTGTCTTAATCACACTTTGCTTACTCAATACATATTATTTACTTTGTTTATTGATAAATCCCTTTTGGGCACCTGCACCCCTTTTTTACCTCTAAATTTTAAGCCCAGATGGTATTTACTTGAACAATTAATAAAAAGTACAATACAATTTCCAAACAGAACCTCTTAAATGCCCAGATATTTAATATTAAACGCCCCTAAAAGCTTATTAATATCTATACAAAATATTGTGATCTTCTTTATACTTTCCTCTCTTTTAATTATAAAGTATAAACTGAAAAAGTCTTTAAGGGAATCCCCTTTGTGCATTTCTAGGGGTTTCCGCCCAAGAGAAAAATAATACAAAATAATAATAATAATGCCCCCCTCAGTGCCCTCAGTGGGACAGTGAGGACGGCAGGCGGCAGTCTTCACCTGACTCTCACCTGACCAACAATTTGGCGTCATTTGCATTCAAAAGTGTCGCCTGGCCGCTCATAAATAAATGAAATTGAAATTTTTGCGCCTCAGTTTTCCCCAAGCCCCTCGATGTCCGCCGCTCGCTGTCCGCTGTCCGTTGTCCGCTGTCCGCTCACCGATCTCCGATCTGGACGCATTTTGATTGCGGTGAAACGAAAGTGAAATGCGCCCCAAACGAAATTAAGTGCCTCTCCCTCCGCCTCAATCACCCCCCGCCCCCCTTGATTGAGTGCGCCTCAATGAGCTTCAATTCAATTGAATGAGCTGACGAAATGGCGCGCACCGCATAGCAAACATAAAACATAAAACATAAAACAAAAATCAAACAGAAAACTCAAAACAAACAAGTGGCCAAGTGCTCTGGCTATGGCTCTGGAGAAAGGGGGGTTTCTTTTTATTTTTAGAAGGGGCTGCGGACAGTGGCGGACCCTGGAAATGTTTCCAAGGGGGGATCTCGAAATTAACATACCAGAAATCCATTTATTTACTTACTTGTTACTATAATATATCAAAAGTTACTAGCGTTTTTTTTTTTTATGTTCGACTAATATAACTGTCAGTTAAACTACCTAAAGCTAACCTGGCGTTTTCTGGTTAAAAGTTAACCCTTACTTATATGCCTGTTCAGAAGTAACTTCACATAACTTCCAGTTAAGAGTTAACTTTGAATTACCACATTAAACTAAGCTAAGCTTAATAAATATAGTTTATTACCAGTTTATACTACTCCTAAAATTACTAACTGGTAGTTAAAATATTCTATATTTCTTATAAAAACCATTAAGCTTATATTTTACTACTCAAGGGGCCTTAAAGCCCCTCAAAACAGACACTCCTGAGCGTCCCCGCCACTGACTCTGAAGGTGCAGTGCAGCAACGCGTCGAGTATTTGTGCAACAGTAATTAATTAGTAATAATTTTCGGTTGCCTTCTTGTGCGAGTGTAGAAATGCTGATGAGGCCCAGGCCTAGGCCCGAGGTTTGGCGAGGATTGAGCAATCCAGCTCTTAAGACCCCTCCTCCTCCTCCTCTCTGAAAGCCACTATCACCAAGAGAGGTTCCGTTAACGAGCCACGATTGCGGTGGACTGAAGAGGAGGAGAAGCTCCTGGCTGGGACTGGGCAGTTTGTGGCCAGGGATTGCTCACCAAGATAAACCTTAAAGATCTTATTCAATTCGTTTTATTTATATATATTTCCATAAATGTTTCAATGATTGATGTGTGGCAAATTCCTCCTGAACCAATTAATCAATTTCTTTAAAAATATAACAAAAGTAAAACAAACAATGGCAATAACTCCATTATATTGAATTTATTATGAGCCTGGAGCCGCGCCAGACATTATGATTAGAACCGAGAACGGCCAAGGCTGAATATGAAATGGCATTTATGGCATATTTTACACCGACTCAGTGACGAATGACACAACACCTTTTTGCTGATTCGAAATGTCACAATATCACCTGTCCGTCCTACGCTCTACTTCTGGTGTTTTTTTTTTGTATTATTCCTAAAGAACTCTAAGCATTTATTTCCTGGCTACGACTTTCGCTCACTTGACATTCTGCGGGCTTGGCCTGTGGAACTACATGGAACTGCACTTGGGTGTCACAAATCGCACCCAGAAGGAGAGCAAGGAGGCTGTAACCAGTAAGTAACGGCGGATGCCGTTGTGACGTCAACTACCGCAATCTGCGCTAGAATTCGAGGCTAAGCTTTCTCCGGGTTGCATAATCCGCATCTGCATCTCCATCTCCATCTTCAGCTCCAACTCCGCCTCAGATACTCACCGAATAAAATAAACTAAAACCCGATCTCGTTGAGCCACTGGAACTGGTTCGTCTTGTCTGCTGCCCTGGCGGCTTTAGCGGCTCCCAAACCCAATCTCGTCTGGCGGTGGCCACTGGTCGATTTATTTATGACGTAAGCCCCTGGCGGATTCTAAGCCCGCCTGCCAGACTGACATTGGCCTAGCCCACGGATCGCGCCGGCAGACGGACTGGATTCTCACGAGCTCAAAACTTGGAGCTTGGAACTTGGAATGGAGTGGAGTGCAGTGCTCGCGGAATGTGGGCCACGTTAGTGGATGCATTGGATGGATATCTAAATTATCGCTTCGCACCTGCTCACCTCAAATTACCTTCTAGTTAATCACTGGCTTAGAGTTTATTGAGTTTTTAACTTGTAATGAATTGCCATCTATTAGGTTTTACATATTTTTAGAGGGAAACGCTCTAGTTTTTGCTTGGTAATTATTGGATAAAGTGATAAAAGAGACATTTTTAATGGAAATGAGGACAAAATATTGAAAAATTGTTCTGTTAAATCCTTTAACTATAGTTTTCCATTATTTTTGAATTTTTAAGGAATAATGAGTTGCTGTTGTGCGCCTAGAAAGAGCTCTTGTGCTACTCTTTCTACAAAAACTGAAAAAAAGCCGAAAAATTGCTTTATTCAATCCATTAGCTATGGTTTCCCATTCTTATTAAATGTTAAAGGAATAAAAGGTTGCTGTTGTGCACCTTGAAGGCACTGTTGTGTGCGCCATGTATGGTATTTACTAAACAAATGAGAGAAATTTCGATAGAATCAACATCTATATTCCCTAGCTTTAGTTTTCCATTATAATTAAATTTTTAAGGAATATAGAGTGGCTGTTGCGCGCCTTGAAAGAGCTGTTGTGCGTGCCATTTATGGGTTTTATAAAAAAAATGAGAGAAAATTCGAAGGATTGAAGTTCTATTACCTTTAGCTATAGTTTTTCATTATAATTTAATTTTAAAGGAATAAAAAGTTGCTGTTGCGCTCCTCAAAGGTGCTGTTGTGCGCACACTATGCTCTGTTATTAAAGCCTCAAAATAAATGGTTTTCTCTAAGAACTAGTAGGAACTCTCACAGCCTCCGAGCCTCATCCATTTTCCATCTATTTTCATGATAACCATCTTTGTTTTTTCTGCTGCGCCATTTTGCAGCTACCTAGCTAGGTAATATCTAAAAGATAGCATCTATCAGCTAGCCAATAATCCGTAATCCACACTCTCGACGTAATCCTAGACAGACCGCCAAGGTCCCGCGTCGCCTCTAGCTTAGAATGACTCGAGGTGACCACATCAAAGAGAGCCAAGTGCTTCCCGATAACGGATATCTCTCGTCACGGGAAGCTCTCTGACCCATTTAGCCTTAAGTTAAGTTGAGCTAAGAGTACCTGTAGAAATAAATTGTTTATGGATGTAACATTTATATATACATTTTCGGAGCCCCAAATACGGAAGCCGTGTAATGCTAATGAATCGAGCTCTCAGCCGCTGCGAAAGCCACACGAAACCGGGCTCGGGCACATGACCAAAACTAGACTGGGAACTGGGACTTGGGATTGCGACTGGGAAAGTGTGTCTGTGTCGGTGGAGCGTGTAATAATTTCCTGTCTTTCGGCTGATTTGCATGCCACTCGGAGTCGCTTGACTTACTTAATCAAAACTAATGCCAAAAGATACAAGAGTATCTGTATCTGCATGTAATGCGATCCATTTGCGGGCCACCTACGCTCTCTCGGAGTCGGAGAGTCGTCAGAGTTTGGAGTTGGGTTTGAAATTGGAATTTATAATCAACTGGGAGAGATACATAATTCGTTTGTTTTTTGCCTTTTTGGCAAGTGAAAGTGCCCAGCTTTAGAGCTGGCTAACTAGCCAGGTAGGTAGCTCCTCTGATAAGGCATCTCTCTGTATCTTTGTATCTCTGTATCTCGGAGTAGGTTATCCCCTATCTGCACTGCCAGAATAATCGCTTAAATAAATCTGAATAATTATTAGAAAGATGAATAAAGCTTCAGGCATTAAATAACCTTTCTTCCTCTAATTAAAGTAAGGAACTGTGACCCTATAAGGGCTCTATCTTCTACTTTAATATTTATTATAAATTCTTATAACCTGTTGAGAATGTTTCTTACACTTTTCTCAGCCTGTATTTGAATTATTTGCACATCTGTTTCTGATAAGACCCTCAGTACTGTATCTGCGGGTCTCCGTTCCTCTCTGGGCCAACCACAAATCATTGTCAGTGTCAAAACGAACGTGTAAACATTCGCAAAACAAAGGCAAATAAACGGGGAAAAAGTGTATATTTTTTTCGGGCCCAAAGATAAGAGAGTAGTCCCCTGACTAGTCCAGTCTAGGCCCGAGTTCTCTGATGGCAAGATGAAGGCCAGGGAAGTGCAAGTCCAAGTGCAGGTCCACGGAGTTGAGGGAGTACAGAAGCCGCCGCGCAGAAACAAGGTAAGATCCGAGATTGATTGCTGACCCGCTGACCCCATCGATGGCACCGCTGACCCAGTCCCCTTTGGCCAGCCAACTTTCCACAGGAGTCGGGGAGCTAGGAGTTTTCTTCGTCCACAGATTTCTCTTGGCCGAAAACAAAACGAGAAATTGCCAACTTAATTTACGGCATTCAATGGTCCCTGCTCACGATCTTCGGCGATCTTCTGCTTTGTTTTTCCCCCCTTTTCCCTCTCGATAAACATTTTCATTTTCATTTTCACTTTCGTTTTCGCTTCGTTTTCGTTTTCAATTTGTGTGTTTTCGGGGGTTTTCGCTCAACTTGGAACGGCTTCCAGCTCCAGCTCCCTCCCAATAATCACAATAATCATGGTAAGCGGCCAGTCAGTCGGCCAGCCACCAAAAACAGGTTGCCGAAGGTGGCCGGATGCCCAGAGAGATAGAGGGAGAGAGACACTGACTCCCCAGACTTTGGAATTTTCGGATGCCAAACGAAAGTGAAAACATTCGCCAAGAAGCCGGGCAGAGGAGCTTAGCCTGGACTTGGAGTTTGAGTTGGAGTTGGAGTTGGACCTCTTGCATCCGAAATAAAAATTGAATTTAAATAAATTTCGTATGTTAATTGCAGAGCTGAAAACTGAAACTGAAACTGTAAATTTCAAGTTTTCCTTCTGTTTTTATTTTATTTTATTTTATTTTTGCGAATGCCGACACCGCCGCCGCGGCTTACTTGAATTAATGAGGGTCAAGATACTTGGGCTTTGCTTTCGGTTTTTCGAATTTTCGGTGAGACTTGCTGGACTTTTGCTTTCTACGATCGATTCGGACAAGGGGGAGAAATGATTGGCACGTGGCGAACAAGTGAAGCTAATGAAACGCATTCATCGGAGACCTTACATTTATCCAGCCATCCATCCCTCCATCCGTGGAGGTCGGACTGCAGGCTGATTGCAGTTTCAATTGTTAGCAGCTAACCTCCAGAGAAGGCTCAAGTTGGATGGTTTTGGGATGATGGATGCTGCATGATGGATCACTATCTGTGGATGCTGGATGAAGGGTACTAGATGATGAATTGCGGATGATGTTTACTGGAAGATTGAAGTGAGGAAATATGGAGCCTTGGCAGCTCCTTGTTGACCTACTTTTCTAGAATGTTTATGGTTAGCTTTTGAGGTAGAAGGGGAATCATAAATCAAATTAATTTTGTAGGGAATTTTAACCCATCTTAAATGATATAATTAATATGTTGTCTATTTTTTATATATTTATATTTATAATTATATTTACTTAAATATATAATAAATATATTTCTAAATATTTAATTAAATTCTTAACTCTAAGAAGAACTATAAATGCAAGTTCTTAATAAACTCACAAAGTCAGAAGTAAATGCTATTATTTTTTTTATAATTATAATGCCAGAACTTATAGATCCCAAGCTCTAACCTCTATATTTCCCAAAGGATTAGGAACTTTATTTTCTTTTAATATTAAAACCATTACCTCTCTACCTCTTAATTACCAAATCCATACATTCTGGCCATAAAGCTTGAAATTATGCGATCGATTACCAATCTGGCAGCAGCGGGAATGATCTCACCCCAGCGGCCTTTTGGCTCATTTGTTCGATATCTGTATCTCTGTATCTCCATCTCTATCTGTATCTGTATCTGCGGTGCAGCCAGCAATTATTTTTCGGCTCTTTCGTTTAGGCAAATTAAATTGCCAACGCCAAAGGTGAATGAATATCAAAAGAAACTTGTTTCTGGCCTTTTTCTCTCCATCTACCCATAGAGCCGGGCTTTTCTTGGACTTTTCCTTATGTTGCCGGCTTTTTGGCTTTGGTTTTCATTTTCGTTTTCGTTTGGCTTTTGCTTGTATTTATATTCGTTTTTTTTTTGTGGCCACTCGTTGGCTCTGCATTGTTTTGAATTAATAATTTATATCGACTTTTTATAAGCGCCCGCGGCGCACATCAATTGATTTACCGGATTAGCATACCAAAGCCGCAGCAGCATACATACTTCATATATCTACGTGTATATATAGCCCAACTCTTTATCGATATGATCCGCCTGGATATCTCTTTTTCATTTCTTCGATTACCTTTTTGGCTGAAAAATTATTTGCAATTTATGAAACGCGTTCGCTGAGCACACACAACGAGCGACGACGACGACGAAAGTAAAAGTTCAATTAAATAAAGATAAATTGCACAACAATTGTTGTCGTTGTTGGTGTAGTTTTTGCAGTTGTTGGTGTAGTTTTTGGAGGCCTGCAAAAGAGATGTCTTTACATAAGGCCTTTAAAGTTGATGTATAAATAACCAAAAATAAAAAAAAAGAGCCTAGGGTGTAGGCTGATTAATCAATAATTACAGTTTTTATAGTTCTAACAAAGTTCAATTAAATAGAGATAAATTGCACAACAATTGTTGTCGTTGTTAGTGGAGTCTTTTACATTGTTGGTGAAGTTTTTGAAGTTGTTGGTGTAATATTAATATTTCTTTTCAATTTGATATCTAAATTACCGAAAAAAAACAGAGCTAAACCTTTACTAATTAATTAATAATTACAGTATTTAAAATTATTTATAGATAGTGATTGTCGTTGTTTTCGCTGTTTAGTGTAGTTTTAAACGCTGTTGGTGTACTTTTTAACGTTGTTGGTGTAGTTCTTGAAATTGTTGGTGTAATTTTTTCGAGGCCTGCAAAAGAGACGTCACCTTTACATAAAACCTTTAAAATTGGTAAATAAATTACCCAAAAAAAACAAAGCCATACCGATTCTGATTAATCAATAATTATAGTATCTAAAATGATTAATCCGCAAGTGATTTATAGTTCTAGAAACCCAGAACCGAGCTGAGAACTTAACACGAACCTGTTGCAGCCACAACTATGCTAGTTACCAAGCCTAAATCAAGTGGCAGGAATGCGGAATAAATGTCATGATATGAAACTATTGAAACAAAGCACAAAAAAGGAGAAAAAAATACAAGTAGAAGTGGGAGAAACCCAGGCAAAAGCCTAAGCATGCACGAGTATCTGGCGGATACCTTTAAGCAGCTCATTTAGATCTCGCTGGATTCGCACTCGCACTGCAAACTGGTTTTTCCCTCAAAGTGGATCACTCGGATCACTTGGGGGTGGACTACTGCAGCATGACTCGAACAAGTGCAAGTTTCTCAAATAAAATAATAGAAAAAAATAAAATCAGCCAAGAACCAAACTCCAAACGTCGTGGCACGTTCGAACTCGGCGCAGTCATTAGTCCAAACAGATAATTAATTGCTGCACTTCGAGGTCCCTGTCCCTCGCCTTCAGAGTAAAAGTCTCTGAGCCTTGGTTCTTCCGTCTTCTGTTACGAAGTTAGAAGGCCGAGTCCATCTGCAATTAGCTCGAAACACTTCCCACTTCCCACATGCCAAGCTCTCTGGCCAATTAGGCCCATATTATTGGTCTATAATTACCCCCGGCAAATATGGCCCAAATGACTCTCCGGGGGGCGCCATAGCCAGAAGGCGAAGAAGGCCCCTCCCCGAGAGAGATCACCATTCCAGCGCACACTTTGTGGCCTCCTAAACTTTAAATGTCAGTCGCAGTCGATGTTGTTGAATTGCCAGTCCCAGATTTAGTTTCGGATTCGGTTTCGGCTTGGGGTTTTTGGGGTTTCCAAACTCTCGATTGAGGCTTAGCTGGGCTCGGGAAATATTTAAAATATATTAATAAGATAATTTCAGGGTAGAGGGTTTAAGGGAGCACAGAATACAGATATCGGAGATGATTTAAGCAGAGAAACTGCTCGGAATATTCCTCTTTTACCATAACACAAACATGGAAAGCTTAATTCCATATAAATCATCATAAATTCTTCTAAATATTACTTATTTCCCTTGACAAAAATTGCATAATTGAGTGTGCAATTAAGTCAGCTCAGTTATTTCTTTTTTTATACCATAAAGACCCCCTTTGATTGATGGATGAGGGAGCTTCACAGCTTCAGAGCCTCAAAGCCTCACTTCCTGATCCGCGTCTGCATTTTGCGATTATCTCCGCACATTCTTATCTGCCAATTGCACTTGACTTTCCATTTTGGCAGCTGTCCATCCGCCATCGATGGACACCTCGCCGACGACCCTCATCATTTCACTTTACTTTGTTGTCTTGGGGTTTCAGAGTCTCGGTTTCGGTCTCGGTTTTGGTTTCGGTTTCGGTGCTGCTGCGATCGTTGTAATCACAATTAAAAAGCACTTTGCCAATCCGCTAACAACTTGTTCGCTGATGATTATCGCCAAAAAAATAACAGAGAAAAAAATACAAGAGATAGACGATGAGCGATGACCGTTGACATGTCCGCCAAGGAGGGCCCCCACCATAGGGGTTGGGCCAGGGCTGGGTGGACAATGGGCCGGCATGGAAATCGATGCTCCTCGGCCACAATCAACCGGCAGAAAAACTAAAGAAAAAAACTGAAAAAAAGAGATTGCTAGGCCAAGACACAACCTCTCGGACAACGACGACAACTTCATCGCTGCATTTAGTGAAAGTTGATGCCCGCAGCAGGAGATGATCGCTGATCGCTGAGGTAGAAAAAACACTTCCACTTTTTGCATACGTTTTTTTTTTATTTATTTATTTTTTTACTCAGTCCCCCGGACTAAGCTGGCATTTAGCGGATTTTTGTGCTGTTTTTTTGTTTTTCCTCTCTGATATTTTCCTCGACTCATTTAAATGGAAACTGCACCCACCTCGCGCGCTGGAGGTACTCGAACTTTTGGCCATAAATTCTCGGCCTGGCCACAGAGATTGGCAGACGGGGGAGGGGGAGGGCAGGGTGACGCCTATTCGGGGCAGAAATATCAAAAGTTAGATAAAACTAAAAACGAAATACCAAAAACTAGCGTCGAAGTCTTGGCCGAAATGTAAATGAGTCTCAGATTGCGCCGCTCACTCGTAGGACCTGATATCGTCGAAGTATGTTCGCAGTCCCAAAGGGGTTCAATTCGGGCCAAATTAGTTGAGATCCGAGCCAGAACTGAGCTGAAATGGAATGGCAGTGTGAATGCCATATTTCAACATGTCTTTATATATCGCATGTCTCCCAAATAGCTTCCAAGTCCAAATTGCTGAATGTCTCCGATTAGATCTTGGGGATACCTAATAGCCGTGCTACCACAAGCAAGTTCTGTTCCTTGGCGGCTGGAATGATGAATTTTCTTAGTTTTGTTTAGCTATTAACTATTTTAAAGCCATGGAATCTTTTCAAATTAATTTTTAGTAAATTTTTAGGGCTTCATTTCGGCTTTAGTTATAGTTTTCTTCTGATTACTAAATTATCTAAGGCAATTTCCATATTGTGTACGCTCAGTTATTTAGGTTTCAGCGGATTTTGCAGTTTCCAAACGTGCTTAGTCGTGTTTGTTTCAATTACATACAAGTATGTTTCCTTGTGCGATTTCCATGCTTTCTTGGCTTAGTACTAATTCTAGCTGTGTTTTTACTTATTCTTTGTATGTTTTTTAACTGTTTACTCATATTTTGCGACTGTATCCTATATTTACACAATTTTTAACCAATTCTACATTTATAATCTTACTTAGAAGTGATTAAGCAAGTTCCAAGCATGCTAAGCCGTGATTGTTCCAATTTCATGGGTTCCATTGTTTCGTTTCTACTAATCTACGATTAGTTCTTGAAGATTTTACTCATCTTTCGAGAACGGAAAGCGATATTATCTCCTTTCTGATCCAATTCTACATTTTGAATCCAACGTAGAGATGCTTCTGAAATACTCAAACGTGTTTAGTCATGTTTTGTTTCACTTTCATGTGTTCCCTTGTTTTCTTTTTTGTTTTCCCTTGGATTAGTTACTAATTTTAGCAGTTTATTTAATTTTCTATGCTTAGTTCTTGAATATTTCACTTATCATTCGATAACAGAAGGAGTTAATTATCTAATTTTTATCCCAAATTTTCTTGTTTCATGTTTGTTTCAAGCTCAGTGTTAAGTGTTCCAATTCCACGTTTCTCTTCGCTAATTTTCCATGTTTCCTGGACAAACATTTTCTTATTTATGATTTTATTTTATTTTTTAGACTCTTTAACGGCAGGTGCTGGTGCTTTTGGTTTCAGTTTCTCTTTGAGGCTATGGAAGGGCTGCTTTAGTGCTTGTGATTGGTGCTTGTGCAATATAATTTTATAATTTTAGCACCCGCATGCCCGATTACTCGATTACGCCTACTTGTTTTCGTTTTATTCCGCTCGCCAGTTGAGTTCAGTTTCGGTTTGGCATTGTTTTTGGCCTTGTTGCCGTTGCAGTTGTTGCTTTTGTTACTGTTGTTGTTGGATGTAAACAACACCTTACATCTTACAATCTTACAACACCTTCACCACGGTCCAGCTGCTGCTGCTGGTGTTTTGTTTTATTTTTTGTATTTTTGCAGTGCCTTTATTTTCCGTTTTTGCCTGGCTTTCGTTTTGTCGCTGCTGCTGCTGCCCGATTGGCCACAAAAAACATAAAAAGCGAAAACCTAATAAGTAATAACAGCGGCGAATTTATTGTCCGCCTGCTTTGTTTCCCCCCGAAAGTATCTGTATCTGTATCTGTGGCTTTGTATCTGTCTCTGTGGCTGCTCACCCATGAATATCCCCTGGATGCATCCACTCGGCTTGGCCAGAGTTTTCTCGGGGTGCAAGTTCCGCATTTTCCACATTTTCCGCTCTCTGGCCTGGCTAATGGGTGCCTTGCACTTGGCAAACACATTTATATGTAGGGCCTGGCTTTGGGAAATATAGTTTAAATAATATCATTAATCATTTCCTTATAATTTTTATGATATAATTTAATAGAAATACAACTTAAGGTTTCTTATTCATTTATTTTTGTTTTAACTAATCTTAATGCAATTATTGAGGCAAAAATATAAATAAAAAGTATAGTAAACCAGTAAGAAAGATATAGTGGAGTGTGTCCTTGACTATGAGATACCCGGTACGAAAAGCTTTGTGGGTTAAAATATTTATTAAATTAAAATTATATAAATTAAAGATAATATACTTATTATCAGCTATGAAAACCCTAATTTAACAGGACGGAATGCTCAAGAAAATATTTAAGCTACTAATTTGAGCTTTTTAAGGCAGTTATTGGTATTTAAACTGATATTTATATACGACTAGCTCAAAATGAAATTTATTTTGGGTTTTTTTTTATACTTAATACTTGTTATATTTATTTATTATGACATTTCATATATTTATTGTCAGTTTATATATAGTTAATATTTGTTATATTTATTTATTATGAATTTTTCTATATTTAAGATTTATTATATTTATTTATTATGTGTTTTTCTATATTTAATATCAATTATATTTGCTTACAAATATTTTAACCATGAAAAACCAACCTTAAAAAAATAATTACAAGCTCAAATCGAAAGGCTTAAGGTCAAAATTTATCGAGTTTTCTTTAGAACTACACAGTTCTCTTCCATAACAAGTTCTCTATTTTTTTATCCCAAGCTTATCTCCATGAAATCTTTCCCCGTCAACATTATATCTTATCTGTTGCTGTGGCTAATCCCCCAAGCAACTAAAATACTTAATAAACTTAATAAAAAATAATAATAAACCAAGAAGCAAAAGGCGAAAAAAAAACGAGAAACAAAACAAATGACATTTGAAAAGTGCCGCGCTGACAAATGCGCTAAAAATGCTGGCAATTAACTGACAACTGCAAATGAAATGCCACAAATCTCGGGCACCCAGGCAGGCATTCAGGCAGGCCCCTCTATATAGCATATATACATATATGCCCCCCGATCCCTGGTCCTCCTCTCGTTAGTTGGTCATAATGACTATTTTTGGACCGTGCGACGGAGGCCGAAAAAAATACGAAAAACTACGAAAGACTGAAATTGCAAATGCAAGGAAAGCCGGCCAACGCTGCGTATGATTGATGCCTGGATGCAGCTCAGCTGTGCTCCGCCTCTTGGAAAACTTGGAAAACTCTTGGAAACGCACCAATAATTAACAACCGCATCACCATCAGCAGTCAGTCTCTGAAAAGTGGGTAAAGATGAGCTCAAGTCGGGGCCAAAAAAGGAAAAGTTTCTGGCTGCTGCCAGTCAGCTGCTGGCGCTGCGCTTTCGACATGTTTTCTTCATTTTCCTGGCATGCGGAAAAACTAGTTTTTCCTTGTCGTTTTCATTTTCATCTCGGATGCCTCGGCAGCAGCTGCCATTTGATGGATTTTGGGTCGTGTTGGTGGCAAAGGGCAGGCAGGCAGGCAGCAGCAGCTGGCGAGGATCGGCTCCGTGATTGGTAACACTTCCTGCTAAGTCTGTCCTCGTCGTTGTCGTCGTCACCCACTTGCCACACTTGCCACACTTCCATTTCCATTACCATTTCCATTCCATTTCACTTTTGCCTGCCAGATTATGAAGTTATTACGTGGAGCCATGCCTGGTCTGGTGTCTTGGTGTCTTGTGGGTGTACTCGGAAGTGCATTTCTCCCCGAGCTGCCCCAGAGAGGGGCGTGGCAGCGAGGCAAGTGTGAAAAATGGAGGATCGGATTGGAAGTGAAGCGAAGTGGAGCCCCCAGGCAAGCCAGGAAATCAAACAGAGAGCCCAGGCCAGGCTTTATATTCGAATAAACAGCTCAAAGGCCAGCCCGAAAACTTAATTAAAGGTGAAATAACTAAATAAGCAACAGAAATAAGACTAAAAATACTTTAAAGAATAGAAAACTGTAAGAAGTTTCTTAAATAATTATAGAATTCAACTCTCTGAATTGTTTTGATCCTCTATTTTTGCTCTGAACTGTCAAAAGTCTTGGCTTTTTAACGTAATATTTTATACTTATATATTTTTTTTGCTCCATTGACCCTTAAAGCCAGGCCTGTCCAAATATTTTGACTCTAATTGTGACTATTTACGGTGCTCAGGCCGCGTCTGCTTCTAATTAGACCCACGCGCAGGCCAAAAGTGAGCCCAAAGCGCGGATTTAATTAGTGGAGCGAGCGATGCCGAGATTCAGAGACTCAGAGACACAGACGGAGGCTGGAGCCGTGGCTGACGTTGAAGCATTGACCTGATTTGTGACGGCAAAGACAGAGATCCAAGGCAGAGGCAGAGACAGACTCGAGACAAGTGACACAGTCGGGACAGAGGCTGTCACAGCGGCAGCTGGCTTCAATGGGCAACTGGGGCAGGCTTGGAGCTCTGAGATCTGAGATCCAAGCCCAGAACCCCACTGAAAGTGGCTAGAAAGTAACTCTAATGAGAGAGACTCTCTGAATTTTAAACCAACCCCATTCCCAGTGCTTAAATTAAATTTAAAGACTTTTAATCAGCCTAAAATATAATCCTTAAGCGCCGGGCCAGAACCAGTTCCCCGATTGATTGATGGCCGCTGATTGAGCACTCACTCGGCAGCGGGGATTACTTAATACCAAATACCGTTGAGCAAGTCCCACACACACTCCAAAGCAGCTTTGGATTCCACTCACTCGGAACGTAATGAAAGCAAATTAATAAGCCATCACCCGACTCCGTCCTCCTCCTCCTCCTCCGATTACGTCTCAAGTGGTGGTGGTTGGTGGCAATGCAATTGCAATTCCAATTCCCCACAACTCCACGAAGGTATTTGCATAACAAAGACTGACATGGAGAGTGAGGAGTAACCGGGCTGCTCTCCCACACAAAGTGGGTTCTGCGCTGGCAGACTTATGACAGATTCAACAGTTGTAATGCTGTTTGTTTCTCCGTTTGTTTGGATTACTCCGAATCTGACTCTGTCTGTGTCTGTGTCGCCCACGATACCCCCAGAAAACCCACGAAAATCAGAAAAATCAGAAAAGTGTGCGAGGTGGAAGTGCATATATCTTGGCTCAAGCGAGGCTGCTGCCACAGAATATGCAGATTTCGCAGACAAATTTGGAGTAGGCTCGCTCTGACACGACACGAAGCGCCCCCGGAGGTGGTCGGAGTTGGTCGGAGGTGACCTCCATATCCTCAGCGAGCTAAGGGGAAAGTTTGTAATGGCAATCGCGTGTGTGTGGCCTCTAGAAGCCATAGAGAGTACTCCAAGATTTCCTATGATATTAAGCCTCTGGTTTATATTAGATGAAGTAAATAAATAAGTAGAACAGAGCTTAGTCATAAACCTATTATAACGAATTTATATTTATATTTAAAAGGGAAGAGCAATTCAAAACAAAAATAATTACAAGAACTCCACTCAAATTGATCGATTTTAAGTATTTTTTTTTTACAGTTTCTTGAATATTTATAGCGAAAAATGCTTAATAATAAACCCAACTATAGGAATTTCCTATATAACTTATATTTAAAAGGGAAAATGTATTTAAAACGAAAAACTCTTAATTTAAGTAATTAATCTATAAGAACTCCTCAGAAACTGATAGGTTTTAAGCACTATTTTTGCTAGTTTCTTGATTAT
This sequence comes from Drosophila asahinai, assembly GCA_008042795.1. Lineage (NCBI taxonomy): Eukaryota > Metazoa > Arthropoda > Insecta > Diptera > Drosophilidae > Drosophila > Drosophila asahinai. Next base: position 168,972 of record VNJZ01003619.1, read on the forward strand.
TTATTTTCTAATAAGTTTAATAATAAACCTAGCTATAAGAATTCCTTATATAACATATATTTAAAAGGTAGAAAGGTATCTAAAACTAAAATCTCTGAATATAAATAACTTATCTATAAAAACTCCTCAGAAAGAGATAGGGTTTGAGCTCTATTCTTTGCTAGATTCTTGATTAATTATTGCGTAATAATTTCAATAATAAACCCAACTATAGGACTGCCTTAAATTTCATATATTTAAAAGGGAAAAGGTATTTAGAGGTTAAATCTCTTGATATTAACCAGTTATCTATTAGAACTCCTTCACAACTTATCCATTTTAAGCTCCATTTTTTCTAGTTTCTCTATAATTTATTGCCTAATTTTATTTAACAAATATAACTCAGTCTAAACCTCATTAGAACCTGAATTAAATTCTCGTTTAGAGTCTAGACTTTTTAAGAAGACTTGAAGCCACCTCTTTGGCCACATATATCCAATGGAATATATTGACCAGATTTCCCAATGCAATTGCCATGTAGCATTGGTCTTCTTGGCCTGCCATGACTCGGTTTGGTTATGCCTGGGTTTTGGCTTGGTTTCTTGGCTTGCTTTTGGCTGGTTTCTTGGCCCGGCTTGGCCCAGTCTTGGCTGGTTTATGTGTAAGCCTGCCTTGGCATGAGGCACACGCTGGGGAACATAAAATATGTGGCTCTAAGGCCCGTTGACGGGCATTTGTCTGGCCAGACACCTCGCCTGTCAGCCACTATCAATGTATGCCAACTAATGTTACATTTTTCCTACCCTTTTGCAGACTCTACAGTCGTGTCCCATCAGCGTGTGCATCAATGAGCCGGATACACACAGTGCCAGCACAGAGATCCTGCAGACGACGCCGGAGGGCACGCTAGAGAAGACCACAGGCACCTCGGTGAGGAGATCTTGAGCCATAGAAAAAGCTTTATATTTATTCCATTTCTTGCTTAATTTTCTTTCCAGTTGAATGGCAACTGCATTGCCATCAATGGAGGCGTAGGAGGATCAACGGGAGAAGCAGCTACAGTCACATCCTCAGCCAGCAGCAGCTCAGCCGGAGTGACCAAGATAACGATAACGAGTGAGAATAGTTCCAATACCAACAGCAGCGGTACCGGGAACGGAGGCAGCACTACTCACATCCAGAGCGGCTACAAGAACAGCAGCCTGGTGTCCATCACCAGCCTGAACAGCTGCAGCGACCTCAGCCAGGGCAGCACAGCCACATTGCCTCTAAGCAGCAGCAGTTCCACCTCGACCAGCACCACTTCCGTGGCCCAGATCAACACTCATCCGCTGAGTCACCAGTCCAGCTCGAGAGCCCAGCAGAACAGCGGCAGCGACACCTCCTCCAACAACAACTTTCAAGAAAGATTCGACTTTGAGCACTGGAAGGGCCTGCTCAGCGACTACAACTGCTTCCACGGCCTCTATCGCTACTGGAATCAGTACAGCGGACGGAGCAGCACCAACGGGAGCGGCAGCAACACTGAAGCGAATATCCAAGGGAGCAGCAGCAACCGCAGCCAACAGCAGTCACAGTCCGACCATGAGAACAACGGCCTGGGCAGCGGTGGCAACAACTCCTTCTACACCCACAACATACTAGGCTACACCTTTGGCTATCCCTTTGGCCTCAAGGAGGATCTAGACAACGGCAACTGTCAGAGCAATACCAGCACCCTAGGCTTCAGGAAGTCCGTATCCGAGGGCCACCAGAGCGGCAACAGCAGCGAGACGCCGCTCCAGAAGCACTACCGTCAGCAGCAGAAGAAGAAGATGCCTGTCTTTAGGGGCAGGAGGGCCTGGTGCGGCTGCTTCAAGGTGAGTCCTACTCCAGAGAGGGGAAATTTCAGGGATATCTATCAGGAAATGCTGTCTAAGAAAGGATAGTAAGGTTTCTGCTTACTAGAAAGTCTAATTAATGGCTTGCAAAACCCATATACCCTTTGGGAAAGTGTGGGTGTCAACACCAAACCCGCACAAAGTCACGTGCGGAAGCTTGGACACTCGAAGCTGGAAGTTGGAACCAATTGCCAATCGAAATCGGAGCCGGAGCCGGCACTTGACCAAGTCTCGACTGGGTCTCGGCGTCTCCTTGTGCATTCTGTGTCAGCGAATTTGTCAAATTGTGCACGAAGTTGCACAAGAGGCGATAATTCCAATTGCCATGGGAACGAGCTCCGAAATTGCCGAAAAAGACACCAACGGAGTCTGCTGAGGAATTCGATTCTCTCTGCTCCGTGATCCGTGCTCTATGCCCGATAATTAATGGCCAGGTTAATGCTCAAGTTGAGATATTTACCTAATGCTTTGGATTAACTTTGGTTAACTTACTAAATTAATTTACAGTGTGGGGAGGAGGAATTCCCTTGAGAAATCAATTGTTACAGCACAGATTAGTGCAGGAATTCCATTGAAATACTTATCTTGGGTGGTTTACTATATTTAAAAAGTCAGAGAACCTATAAATAATATTATAGTCTCGCAGTTTTTTTCTAGAAAGCATTTCGTTCTTGTTATTTATAATTTCTTTTTTAGGGGAATTCTTTTTTCATACATATTACTTGAACAAGTTGAGGCAATCTTTAGTTTAAAGTTATAAAGATGTTTCCAGAGAAAGCCAAACTTCTTTATCAGTATGCAGTGTTTGCCAGCTAACTAGTAGGGAATTTTAAGGTCAAAGCACAAAAGTGTTGTAATTTTTGTTTCAAATAAATATGTTTTTTTTCTTCTCAAGTTTCTATAAGGTATATATTTTTTGAGAAATATCTCAACTTCCTCAGCACACATTACCAACCAGAACTAGTTGGTTATATATCCACTTATAACCGACCGTAACTGATAGGGAATGTTAATGTAAAAACTTATTTATTTGCTATTTTTTCAAGCAAATATAATATTTATCGTTTAGCTTTTTCTTATCTTTATAAAACTACCTCAAATGAAGCCTCGTTCCAAGCCAATATTTTCCTTTCTGTGTAGGAATTAGAGTGTTTCCATACCCAGTAAGATTCCAGAGGCTCTTGCTTCGCCACAGACCTCTGTAAACAGCCAGCTTTTGCAGAAACTTTTCCAATGAACAGAGTTTCCATCGAACTGAGAACTAAGAACTAAGAACCCAGAACCCAGATCCTCTGCCAGGCACTGAGTCAGCAGCGACTTCGCAACGCCGAGTGGAGTCACCACTCCGCCAGTCACTGGCCAAGGGAAACAGCTGCTGGCCTGGGCCATGAGCGCAGCGAGCAGAACCGCTTCCTAAGCCTTCGTACCTTCTAATTGGACACGCACCGCTGACGATCCGCTGAAGCAATCGGAAGATACAGATACTCATCGATCTCTTCCTTTCCCTTCCCTTTCCAGGACGATGAGCCGCCCGAGATTTGCGTGGTGGAGGGGGCGTTCACCCTGCAGACGCTTACCCCAACCCAACCAATGCCGTCGGTGGACGAGCTGGACAGCAAGTTCGCGGAGCTGGTGGAGGAGCTCGATCTGACGGCGCCCAACAAGGAGGCGATGCTGAGTCTGCCGGCGCAGAAGAAGTGGCAGATCTACTGCTCCCGGAAGCTGCCCCTCGATGCGGGGGATGGGCCAGATGCGGCGGCCATCACGCAGCCACCGACGGCGGAGCACTACATTGAGCGGCTGAAGGATCTGGTGGTGCACATAGCCCACTCGCCGGAGGACTCGCCCAGCCACGAGCTGGGCAACCGCCTGGATGGCCATGCGGCCTTCGTGGACGCCCTCAAGACCGCCCTGCGCACCTCCACCCACAGCTTTGTGTTGCGCTTCGTGGAGCTGGACGGGTTGCCGGCCCTGCTGGACCTGCTCCTCCAACTGGACATCCGGGTGGCCAACAGTGCGCTGCACACCAGCCTCATTGGCTGCATCAAGGCGCTGATGAATAACTCCATGGGTAGGGCCCATGTGCTGGCCCATCCCACGGCCATTGATACCATAGCGAGGTCCCTGGCTGCGGACAATATACGCACCAAGATTGCTGCTCTAGAGATTCTAGGTGCAGTGTGCCTGGTGCCCGGGGGGCATCGCAAGGTGCTGCAGGCGATGCTGCACTTCCAGGAGTTCGCCACGGAGCGAACCCGCTTCCAGAGCATTGTCAATGACCTCGATCGCTCCACGTACGCGTATAGGGACAATGTGAATCTCAAGACGGCTTTAATGTCCTTTGTGAACGCGGTGCTGAACTACGGCCCCGGGCAGGAGAACCTCGAGTTCCGGCTGCACTTGAGGTACGAGTTCCTCATGCTGGGCATCCAGCCGGTGATTGACAAGCTGCGCACGCATGAGAACGAGACGCTGGACAGGCATTTGGTGAGTGAATCAGAAGGGATTTAAGCTGGTTTAAACCCTCCTTAATCCTCCTCCTTATTTCCCTTGGTTTGCAGGACTTCTTTGAGATGGTGCGCGCCGAGGATGAGAAGGAGTTTGCCCGCCGCTTTAATGAGGAGCATGTGGACACCAAGAGCGCCGGCACCATGTTCGAGCTGCTGCGCCGCAAGCTCAGCCACTCGCCCGCCTATCCCCACATGCTCTCCCTGCTCCAGCACATGCTCCTGCTGCCCTGTGAGTACTCCTTAATGAGCCCTCTTCCTTTCAGCCATTTTTAAAACCTTCTCATCCCTTCCCTGATCCAGATACTGGCCACTGCACGGAGCATTGGCTACTGATCGATCGCGTGGTCCAGCAGGTGGTCCTGCAGGTGGAACAGCGTCCCAGCAGCGACCTCATCTCCGATCCCGAGGATCCGGGCAAGCAGTTGAAGCTGGCTGCCGACACACCCATCCACGATCCCGATGTGGCGCCCCTGCAAATCGATGTGGGCAAGCTAGTGCGGCTGCTGGTCAAGGAGGAGCAGCTGACGCAGGCCCGCAAGCGTGCTGACGAGCTGGAACGCGAGAACTTCGATGTGCAGTCGCGGCTGGCCAAGAAGGAGCAGGAGCTGGACCTGCGCATGCAGGAGAAGGAGGACCTGGAGACGGGGCTGGCGCGCATGCGTGAGCGCTTGGAAAAGGAGTCCGCCCAGCACTCGCAGGCCGTGCAGCGAGCCCAGACCGCCGAGATGAAGGCCGAGGATCTGCAGCATCGCCTGCTCAGTGAACAGCAGGAAAGGGCACGTCTCGAGCGGCTGGTCACTGAGGGCAGCATACCCGATGACCAAAAGGTGGCCGGCCTGACAGGCTGCAATGGGGCAGTGTCGCCACCGCCGGCACCGCCGATGCTCAAGGCCATACCGCCGCCGCCGCCCCCAATGGCGCCGGCCATGATGCCGCCACCGCCGCCGCCCTGTCCAGGAGCCCCACCGCCGCCACCGAGCATGGCCCCCACAATGGGTGAGTCTACCTAGCCAGGTTAGGTTGGTTATCCTGTATATTAATTCGAATACCTGCAGCCCCAGCCCCGCCCAAGGTGGAGCTGCCCAAGAAGAACGTGCCACAGCCCACTAATCCGCTCAAGAGCTTCAACTGGTCCAAGCTGCCGGATGCCAAGCTCCAGGGCACCGTCTGGAGCGAGCTGGACGAGAGCAAGCTGTACAACAACATGGAGCTGGAGTCGATAGACAAGCTCTTCTCCGCCTACCAGAAGAACGGGGTGTCGGTGAGTTACCGGGAGTCCTAACTAAGGGATCTTTCCTCCTTTAATGGTTACCTTTACAGGCCACCGATGGCTCCTATGAGGATCTGCGCGCCACTGGCGGCGGCAAGCCCGCCAAGCAGAAGGTTCTCTCGGTGATTGATGGACGAAGGGCACAGAACTGCACCATCCTGCTGAGCAAGCTGAAGATGAGCGACATGGAGATATCCAAGTAAGAGCTGCTAGCTCCTCAGATCTTAGATAAAGATTAAACCCTTGAAACTCTCTCCTCACAGGGCCATTCTCTCCATGGACAGCAACGAGCAGCTGGCTTTGGACATGGTGGAGCAGCTGCTGAAGTTCACGCCCTCGGCGGAGGAGCGCGCCCTGCTGGACGAGCACAGCGAGGATATTGAGTCTCTGGCCCGCGCCGATCGCTTTCTCTACGAGATATCCAAGTGGGTGTACTTTAAAGAGTTTCTATCTAGAATTTCCTACTAAACCCTTGCTTTCTTGCCAGGATTCCCCACTACGAGCAGCGCCTGAAGAGCCTGCACTACAGGAAGCGCTTCATGCTGACGGTCAACGACCTGATACCCCGCATTACCAGCGTGATGGAGGCCTCACGCGAGGTGGCCCGTTCCCGGCGACTGCGCAAGCTGCTGGAGCTGGTGCTGGCTCTAGGTAAGGCTACCCTTCCCCATCCTTCCTCGTGCTCTATTAATTCATACCCCCTATCCCTTTTGACCCCAGGCAACTACATGAACCGCGGAGCCCGTGGCAATGCCTCCGGCTTCCGCCTGGCCTCGCTCAATCGGCTGGCGGACACCAAGTCCAGCGCAGCCAAGGGCACCACGCTGCTCCACTATCTCGTCCAGGTGATCGAGCGCAAGTTCAAGGACCTGCTCAAGCTGGAGGACGACATTCCCCACGTGCGCGAGGCCTCCAAGGTGTCGCTGGGCGAGATGGACAAGGACATTCAGATGCTGCGCACCGGCCTGGCGGATGTGGCCCGCGAAATCGAGTTCCATCGGAGCTCGGGTCCCGCTCAGCAAGGAGATCGCTTTCTGCCCGTCATGCGGGAGTTCCACGCCTCGGCCTCTGTGCGCTTTGCCGAGCTGGAGGACAAGTTCCAGGACATGAAGACACGCTTCGATCGGGCCGTGCGCCTGTTTGGGGAGGATGGTTCCGTCCTGCAGCCGGATGAGTTCTTTGGCATCTTTGATTCGTTCTTGGGTGCCTTTGCCGAGGCCAGGCATGACAACGAGAGCTTCCGCCGCCGGCAGGAGGAGGAGGAAAAGCGGGCCAAGCAGGAGGCGGAGCTCAAGAAGCGCACCATCGAGCGGAAGAACAAGACCGGCCTGATGAGCAGCGTGGCCCGCAATCTGGGCCTGAAGTCGGGCTCGCCCAACTCGGGGCCGGATTCCCCAGCCAAGGGTGGGGCCTCTGGCGGTGGCGACAACAAGGGCGAGTTCGATGACCTGATCTCGGCCCTGCGCACCGGCGACGTCTTCGGCGAGGACATGGCCAAGTTCAAGCGTTCGCGCAAGGCGCGCGTGCTCAATGGCAGCGGCGGAGGTGGTACCGCCACGGGACACACGTCGCCGCCGCGCCACGGCAGCCTGCAGCGCGAGGAGAGCGGGCGGGAGCGGGAGCGCACGGTGCGGCGCCAGTAGTGGGAGTGGGAGGGGTCCTAGTCCCCGAGATGTGTAACATAAAGTTGGAAATGGAAATCCCTTTCGATGATTGTGCGCGCAAGTATTTTTTTTTTTTTGAAGACACACTTTTTGTAATTATTTATATACCCTACTATGCATTACAACTACAATTATTATATATATACTACACCTAAATACATAGAGCACGTCTAATAAGTATATAATCTAAACGTAAAGCTCGGCTAAGGCAAGCGTGAAACCAAATTTTTTACCATAAATCGAAAATCGAAGGAAGCGTAATTGTAAGAGAGAAGTGTTATCATCATATATGTATATCTGTACGCGCCTATATAGTGCTATATATCGCACCGATTTCATCATAATATCGTGTAGCAAGCACCTGCAAATCACCGGAATTGGAGAGCTGGAGCTGGAGAAATATGAAGAGGCCTGCCATAAAGTCATGTTCATAATTAAGGTCTTATTGTTTGTTTTCTTCTTTATTTTCTATTTTTTTTTTAGCACGAGATCCAGTTAGTCGATCGATTACGAGCATAAAGCACACATTTTAAAGCGCGTTATAGGACGTACTCGCATTCGCATGCGGAGAAAGCTTCTTCTATGGAAAATTACACCCTAACTATTAACAAATTATAATAAACGATTATTGTGAATGAAATAAACGCAACGGGTTTAGTTTGTTTTGTTTAATTGCCAAGAGCTGGGGGCATTGAATAAAGGTAGGCAGCGTGCAGTTAATCGTTCACTGAACGCAACTGTAATTGCATCGCTCAATCAGGTGATCATCGGTTCGCACACGATACATGAGAAATGCATGCATTATCACCTATCGGATGTTTTTCGCCACCAGGAGAACAGAAACAGGCAGCAAGCAAACCGCAGCAAGTGCATACCCATCAACTGTTCACTCTCATCTCTAAGATCGACTAACGGAACCCTTGCAAGATGGCCGTCCCTCCTCTGACCAATCAGAAGCCTTTTTCTACGCTCCCCTCTGCTAGGAACCGTTACTTCGAGAAGACTTAATGAGGAGCTCAGCTGCTTGCTGAATTCTCTGCGCGCCTGGTATGCAAATCACGGCTTTAGAGAATTTATAGTGGCGAATTCGTACAATTGGGAGATAATTGTTGTTGGATTTGTTGTTATTTGTAGAAAAAAAAAAAGGTGATCCTAAAATTACGCTTCAAATGCATGCATATTTCACCCATTTATGGTGTTTCGCTACCAGGCGAACAGAAACAGGCAGAGCGCAAACAGCAGCAAGTGCACGGCGATCGATCAGCTGTTTATTCTCATCTCTAAGATCGACTAACGGAGCCCTTTAAAGATGGCTGTCCCTAATTTGACCAATCAGAAACCCCTCTTTACGCTCCCCTCTTATAAGAACCGTTACTTTAAAATTATTTAATCAGGAGCACAGCTGCTTGCTGAATTTGCTGCGCGCCTGGTGTGGAAATCCCGGATTTGAAGAATTTATAGTGGCGAATTTGTACAATTGGGCGATAATTGTTGTTGGTTTTTTTGTTGTTATTTGTGGAAAAAAAGGTGGTCCTAAAATTACGCTTCAAATGCATGCATATTTCGCCCATTTATGGTTTTTCGCTACCAGGCGAACAGGAACAGCCAGCAAGCAAACAACAGCAAGTGCATACACATCAGCTGTTTACTCTCATCTCTAAGATCGACTAACGGAACCCTTGCAAGATGGCCGTCCCTGCCTTGACCAATCAGAAGCCTTTTTCTACGCTCCCCTCTGCTAGGAACCGTTACTTCGAGATGACTTACTCAGGAGCTCAGCTGCTTGCTGAATTCTCTGCGCGCCTGGTATGCAAATCACGGCTTTAGAGAATTTATAAGGGCGAATTCGTACAATTGGGAGATAATTGTTGTTGGATTTGTTGTTATTTGTAGAAAAAAAGAGGTGATCCTAAAATTACGCTTCAAATGCATGCATATTTCACCCATTTTGGTTTTTCGCTACCAGGCGAACAGAAACAGGCAGCAAGCAAACAGCAGCAAGTGCACGGCGATCAGCTGTTTACTCTCATCTCTAAGATTGACTAACGGAGCCCTTTAAAGATGGCAGTCCCTAATTTGACCAATCAGAAGCCCCTCTTTACGCTCCCCTCTTATAAGAACCGTTACTTCAGAATCATTTAATCTGGAGCTCAGCTGCTTGTTGAATTTGCTGCGCGCCTGGTGTGCGAATCCCGGATTTGAAGAATTTATAGTGGCGAATTGGTACAATTGGGCGATAGTTGTTGTTGGATTTGTTGTTATTTGTGGAAAAAAAGGTGGTCCTAAAATTACGCTTCATATGCATGCATATTCACCTATCTGGGGGTTTTTCGCTACCAGGCGAACAGGAACAGGCAGCAAGCAAACAGCAGCAAGTGCATACACATCAGCTGTTTACTCTCATCTCTAAGCTCGACTAACGGAACCCTTGGAAGATGGCCGTCCCTCCCTTGACCAATCAGAAGCCATTTTCTACGCTCCCCTCTGTTAGGAGCCGTTACTTCAGAATTATTTAATTTGGAGCTCAGCTGTTTGCTGAATTCTCTGCGCGCCTGGTATGCAAATCACGGATTTGAAGAAATTATAAGGGCGAATTCGTTTAATTGGGACATAATTGTTGTTGGACTTGTTGTTATTTGTAAATTATGTTTCATATACATGCATATTTCACATATTTAGGGTTTTCGGTACCAGGCGAACAGAAACGGGCAGCAAGCAAACAGCAGCAAGTGCATAACGATCGATCAGCTGTTTGCTCTCATCTCTAAGCTCGACTAACGGAACCCTTTTAAGATGGCTGTTCCTCCTATGACCAATCAGAAGCCTTTTTCTACGCTCTCCTCTGTTAGGAACCGTTACTTTAAGGGTACTTTATCAGCAGCTCAGCCGCTTGCTGAATTATCTGCGCGCCTGGTGCACAAATCACGGGTTTAAAGAATTTCTAAGGCAATTTCGTACAATTGGGAGATAATTGTTGTTGGATTTGTTGTTACTTGTAGCAAAAATAAAAGGGTTGTCCCAAAACGGCGCCTCATTTGAATGCATATTTCATCTATGTATGGTTTCTTGCTACCAGGCGATCAAGAACAGCCAGCAAGCAAACGGCACCAAGTGCACTGAGATCAGCTGATTGCTCTCATCTCTAAGCTCGACTAACGGAACCCTTTCAAGATGGCTCTTCCTCTTCTGACCAATCAGAAGCCTTTTTCTACGCTCCCCTCTGTAAGGAACCGTTAGGCTAAGGAATCTAAAATCAGAGGATCAGCTGCTTGCAGAATTTGATGAGCGCCTGATACGTTAAAGTCACAAGTTCACGTTGAAATGGAACAAAATGTGAATGTGATCACGGTTGATTTTTATTATTTCAATTAATTAAAAAGATTAAAATGCCACAAATACATTTTGAGTGCTATAAACTCTCTTAATATTATAAATCGGCAGACAAAACCCTAAGCCCCATAAGGTTTTAATTCCTGTCGGAGCAACAACACACACACACATCGGATGAGGAGCGTTCGAGGGCGGATGCGCGGACCATCTATTTGTGCCGTCGCGTCGTACGACCTTGGGCGCCAAACGAAATCGAAATGATGGCAGGAGGAGGAGAGCCAGCTCGAGCTCGCTCTTGGCATTATTTCTGTGTCATTTTCATTTGTTGACTTTTGCAAAATGCCGCATAAATCAAAACGGGCGCTGTCAAGGTCCCGCTGGGGGCAGGGGGCCGAGGCGTTCCGATGCCACTTCCGCGCCATCGACGCCGCCTCTGACGCACTACGTCGAGAGTGCTTCTGCTGCTGCTGCTGCTGCTACGTACGTTCGTCGTCCCACGCCACCTGATACCCCTCTCCAGGAGACGACGCCGCCACTGCCGCTGCTGTGCGTGCGCCTTGGCCAGCTGCCAGTTGATAACGACGCCCCCCTCTTTGCCCCCCACTACTTCGCTCCCGTCCTGCTTAATTGGCCCGCTTTCGTTGCGTGCCTGTCCATCCGCTGGGAAGGATAGAAAGAGGAGACAGAGACAGGGTGGACTGGCCAGTGGACAGCAGCAGTGTTAGGAAAACACCGGGGTTTTATAAAAAAAAAACATAAATTAAAGTTAAGTAAAAGTATATTTTTTTTAGATGAGAGGTTTTAATAAATAAAACATTTTATTTTTTGTTTCGAAGTTACTGTAATTCAACCACTGTAATCACCTTTTAGCCGGAACTCAAACCACATGGGATATTATTAGTGCCTCCGTTATAAGGGGATGTTTCCAAGCCCGACTTTCAGGTAACTCAGACACAAACCAAACAGGGAGACAAACTGCAAAAGGGAAATGTTTTGATCGTAAATTAAAGACAGATAATCAAAGCTAATTTTAAATTAAAAATTTAGTTTATAAACAAGAAACCGAGTTATTTTGTGGCCTACAAATCATTTTTGTTTCATATATCTTTTAAGTCATATATTAAAGATCAAAAGGAAAGAAACTTTTTCTCTTAGCAATATTTTATCAAAATTTTTTGTAAGTTTACTTGCAATTAAACTCTTAAAAGTTCGCTGCCCAAAAGTATACTCATTTGTAAAGTACTTTAAAAATTTAACTTGAAATATATGAAAAAATGGCTTAATTGTATGATTGATCTTAAAAAAAAATAACAATAATTAAATTGTATTAGTATTTATTATAAAAAATTGTTATTTTCACACTACAAGTTTGAAACTTATAAATTAATGGGCTAGCTACATATAATTATGTACATTTTACATTGTAAAATGTAAGTAGTAGTGTAATTTGATCTTACTGAATATTGGATTGAATTTATTTAAAATTTTATAGCTAATTATACTAAAATAACGTATCAATATGTATTAAAAATTTAAAACTGATATTCGCTATCAGTTCGAAATGATTATCTGTAATTAGTATTGTACTTAAATAAACATAGTAATGCCCTAATTTCAAGGTTCATACTATTATTTTTGTGTAATTGAGAGACTCTAAAATGTAGCCAAGACGTGAACCAAATCAGGAGCAAGATTGAGTGGCTGTGACCAAACCCCCACCTAATTTCCCCCTATTACCCGATGACAAATGACCAGCGGCTAATGGCTGATGGCCTGACGACCTCTGCTGCCGCTTACAAATTACGAATATGCTTTGCATATAGAATCGCGCGATCCGAGCAATGCTATAAATATACGTTCAGAAACTAAAAAAAAAAAAGCACTCTTACATTTGACGATCGGCAATTTCCACTTGCCACTTGCTCCTCAGCTGCAGCTGAGTAATGCCCCGAAATGCGGTGCCTTGCTTCTCAGTATTTTCTTTGTGGGAAAAATAAAACTCGTACCCGCACATATACGAGATGGAAAATAATGAAAAATGCGCGGCACATGCCGCCGGCTGTCCCCCATCCCCAGCCAGCGGAGAAGAGCAAAATCGACGAAATGTGCTCGGCGAGTGTCAAAAACGCGTCAAGATCAAAGCGAGCACGAAATTTCACCGCCCATTTTGCCATAATGCAACAATAAATTGGCCAAAAAGCAAGAAACAACAGCAGCAACAATGACAATGGTGATGGGAAAATTAGCTTACACTTAATTTTAAATTATGACTATAAATTATTCATTATTTCCATGAACTTATTTACGGAAAATCAGGAATTTGATCCTTGGAGGGCTATTCTCTTACAACTACGGTTGGTGTCTGGACTAAACGAAGGTGTAAAGATAAGTACCCTACTGCCTTGGGTTTGTGTGCCAGCTAAGCACTTGAAAGCGATCACCTGAATTCCTTACGAACTTCTCACAAATTTCTCACGATTTTTACCGTTTAGAACATAAATTTCGTTGCTAAAATGTCCGCCGCAGCTGTGCACAGATTTTACCTCCTCCTTTGGCGCGTACAAATTGCATGAAATGTTGTTTGTTCAACAATTTGCGGCCCACTGCTGCCATATGTCCGAGTGAGTCAGGCCAGGACAGCCAGCCAGCTAGTCGATGGATCGGATTGAATTGGATGTGTGGATGTGGCTATGGCTGTGGCTGTGGATTCGACTTGCAGATGCCATTACTGCAGCGGTATAATGAGACAAGTTCAATGCATTTAAATGAGCCCGATTACCGCCGTGCCAGGCCAGGCCCTTGGAGGAGTGCAGTGGTGGTGTTGCCTGGAGGTAGGGCAGTGCGCAGCCCTGAGACGGTTTCCATATGGCACTTTCCCGACAGGCGACGGCCCTGGGTTGGATTCCTTCAATCTTCCTTTCTACATAGCCTAGTTCCTTGGAAGACTGTTAGATTTTCAAGGTTCAGTTAAGCTGCTGGTTAGTTAACAGCCAGTTTAAGTTATTACAAAGTTAAGATAGTTGTAAAAACAATTTAAATTTCTTAATTTCCTCCGGTTATTCGTACTAAACGAAGGTTAGGGTCTGTAAGGTGCAAAACATGTGCTGTTAAGCCCACAAAATGTGCTTTTAAGCTCACAAAATGTTCTGTTAAACGCACAAAATGCGTTCGTTAATCGTACAAAATGTGCTGTTAAACGCACAGAATATTCTGTTAAAAGCAACTTTGTTCAATATTAATATAACTTTGCTCAATATATTTTCTTATTGCTAAAAACTCAATTGACTTAAAGTTTCTAAAGAGAAATTGTACAAAACCGAATTGTTATCTGTTACCAAAAATTCTAAACAAGAAAGCAGAATTTAGAAATAACCAAAACCGGAACTGTTATCTTGTTTTCCTGCTCATTAGCAGGATTGAGTTCGGTGTTCCTTTAAAAACAAGTCTCAACTCAATCAATTCAAGTCCCTGTTGGGGCTTTGCAATTATCTTTCCGTGTCTCAGCCGCAGTCACTCCTCCCTGCGAGTTCCCAAATTATTTGGACGAAAACAGAAAACAGAAAAACGAAACCGAAACTGAAACAATAATAATATAATAATAATCAAAACATTTTAAGCGCCTGCCAAGGTTGTCCGCCGGCAAACAGGTCTCCTCCAAGTGTCGCTCCGCTGGCAGACTGGGCGGATGCCCTACTGAGCGGGGACCCGAGGGGGGCACTACTTACTGGCGGGGACAACAACAAAGCAGCCACTATAAACAATAAACAATAGCGGCGACACAAATTAAACAATAACAATAGCAACAAGGGGGGGGTTGTGTGGGGTGTAGCGCCATACACAAAATAAGCAAAAATGACAGGCAACAAATTGTAGAGCGAGAGCTGTTTTTAACATTCTGCTTCGGCTATGAAATGTGCACTGAAAACAATTAATAAACTAAATATTTATGGTAATATAGATATATATATTAATATTTATAAGAACATTGATATAATTATTGGTGTTATTATTGATAGATTTGTTTTATAAATATTGATATGATTATTGAAATGAATATTGAATATTAATACTAATATGAATATGAATAGTCACATAAAAATAAATATTTCTATATGAATAATAATAGCTAGTTTTTTTTTATATTGCTTAACAAATATTTGTATTTTATATTATTTTACATTTTATATTTTCCCTTAAAAAGTCTATATTTTGTTTTAAATTTTACAATTTCTCAGCAATGCTGGAAGGTAAACATTCAGGGTATATTATCCGTGTGCCGGCAGAGGCTGGGCAATTTTGAATTCAAGTAAAGTTGATTAAGATAAAGCTATGAATATGGTTCCGAAAAAATATCAATTATACATACAGCTGCGGTCAAAATAATAGTAGTGCCCAGTAAGGCTATATAAAATAGACAAAAAAATAACTTTG